>JBAMHX010000025.1:17383108-17397354 GCA_037177515.1 Pseudomugil tenellus | reverse complement strand
GAACAAAATGACGTCATTTTCTTCTCGGAGCCCCGAGAACAAATTTCTCGCTTCTTGTTGTACATGGTCATTTATCCAACCAGCTCTGTCGTGAAGATGTTCCTCTCAACTACAGTTGAAGATACTTCGTTTTGTTTTTGAGATCTACGTCCTGAAAGAAATGTAAAATCTGGTGATTATTATCTGCAGTAGGAAGACGGCTACCATTTTGTAATACAGCTCTAATAACATTTTAAACTTCATGTTTTGTTTCGCTTTCTGCTTCTTGAGCACACACCCTGCCTTCTTCAGTACAATTCAGCATCACACCCACTAGTGTCTCATATCTTAGTCCTGGGTGTGTCTGTCATTTATGGCTGTTTACTCAATTTCTGTGTACATGTGTGTGTGTGTGTGTGAGTAGGTGCTCACACATTTGAGTGTTTGCATTTAATCTTGTGCTGCCAACTTAGAGCGATGTTTTTCCTCAGAGATTAGAGGATGTTGGAGGCACGGCTGTGGAAATAGTCTCTATTTCCATCTCTTAACGCACACAGAGGCAACACAAAGTGTCTGCTTGCTATGTTTCTGTGTTTGTTTATGTCAAACAAGTAATAAAGCACTGCAATGAAACGCAGCTAATATGATTTAATGCATACTCAAATCGAGAGATGAGAAATGAGCCATGTGGTGATTAGTGTGTCATTACGGCTTTTTATTGAGTGTTTTCATTTTAGTTGTTACTGAAAAAATGAAATCACTTAAGATAATATAATTCTGTTAAATTAAGCAAATGGAAGAGAGCCAGAAAAACAGAAAACATTGACGTTTTTCACCATTTAATACCTGAGAGATTTTAGTCTAGAAAAATTCTGTTCCATTAAAGACAAGCCTTAATTCTTATAGTAGCATGTCACAGATTAGAGTTTCATCTAAAATGAAGCGGTACTAAGAGGACGGTCATTCCTCTGCTGTCACGTTTCATTTGCACAGGTGCTGCGATGTTATGTTAGATTTATTGGATTTATGTGCTCTGCTGTATCCAGACTGCAGCTCCAAATGTTTGTATAGGCAAACATGAACATGCACAGGAACATTTGAGCATAAAATATGATGATTGCTATAAAGGGGAAAGTCTCACGTGGTATGGATGTAGCATTGGAAGGATTAAAGCACAATTAATGAATGTTATGTCTTCATTCTGAGTTTATCGGATGGCTAAGAGTTTGAAATGTGTCACAAAGAGACTTGGGATAGATCTTGTCTCTCCATCGAAGAGATAAAACTTATACTAGCAGAAGGTTTTAATAAACAGGGAATAATCAAGAGAATTTAGATTTAAGTGAAGCTTCCTGCAACTGTAAGCACATGAGATATTCTCTGCAACAGAACGGCTTCCCCAAACCCAACATGTCATGTTGATGCAGTGTTTCTGGCTAGCTGGTGTAGGAAGCAGCCGAGTCTCAAGTAACAATACCACTGAGCTTTAATTATCAACTCAACTTGTCAATTTGACAGTTTGCCTGTGTTTGACCCAGCAGCAAGCCGCTGCCTGGAGAGGACACCAGGAAAAGGTTCATGTCTGTGTAATGAAACGGCAAGATGATCCAGCAGCACCACATGAATCCGAGTAGAAAACGCATTACTCGGGTCCTTCATAACAAGCATTTTTAATGTTTGTGAATACTTATAACCTGTCAATAACATATTCAAATAATACACCAAAGGCACGTGAAACATAGATGATAACTTTATTATTTTGTGTAAAATATGGATCAGGATCCCAAATGTTCCAGTTTGTTGCTGGGAATCGGTTACACCAGTGAGAGGAAAAGGGCTCAGATCCTATCTGTGTCCTGTTCCAGATCTCCATTGTTAAAGCAACCAATGATGATTTCCTTCGCTTGTTTCTTTAGGTTGTGCACGGCCACCCGGCGTGCAGCACGGAGACCTGCTGAACCAGACCGAGTCCAACCGGGGCTCCTTTCCCCCTGGATCTCTACTCACATATGCCTGTAAGCCAGGATACACAGCAGATGGGACTACCACCATCATCTGTACCAGTTCTGGAGAATGGTCCCATAAACCTCCTAACTGTATCAAAAGCAATGGTGAGCAGCAATATTTCTTCTTTTTTGTGAAAAATTTGATCAGTGTTGTTTTTAATTAAGTTAAAATGCTATTAATGTTTGTGCGCTTTCATTCTTTTGACTGATTTTTCCAGCCAACACGTCCTTGTTTAGCATTAAAAACATTTTTCCAGCTGACTTTGTGGACTTTTGAGGTCGAATTTAAGCACATAGTGCATATGAACACACTGACATCTCACACCATGACACAGAGTTATTCTTGAGAGCTAACAGGAAGTTCAAATCTTCTGCACAAGTAGAAATGATACAAATACACAATCTTTGCACAGCAACAACCGTATAATTACTTCTATCTTCTCTTCCCAGTCTGTCCCCCACCGACCCAACCAGAGAACGGAGGCTATCGCTGTCGTCCTACCTCCTGCCTCACACTCACCCAGAACACAGTGATTGAGTACTTCTGTGACGAGGGTTATGTTCTCAAGGGTGACTACAAGTACCTGACCTGTCTGAACGGCGAGTGGGACCGTCCCTTGCAGATCAGTTGCCGACTTGCACAAGGTGCCTCATCGCCACTAAGCTTGTTTTTACGTCCGTGAGCACAAACAACCTGATGAAAGAGTTACAGGATGTGTAACCGTGATACTGACGTTGTCTCTGTCCTCATGTGTTCCTCAGATAAGGAGCCAAGCTCTCCGCAGGGTATCCCAGCTATCTACATAGTGGGGACGACGGCCAGCTCCGTGATTCTCATCCTGCTTTTAGTGGTGCTGTTTGTTCTTGTACAGCCAAAGCTTAAGTCCTTCCATCATAATAGGTACGCTACTGAGCACGTCCTGCTACCGGATTTACTTCATGTACTCCATTATCTTGAATGTGTGCATGTAGATGTTTCTGTGGACGCACCGGGTAGAGGCTTTCGTTACGTAATACAACCAGTTCTGCAAGTTTTCATTTCTTGATCATCTGAGAAATGAAAGATATTAAACCTGTTTATCTCATCAAATGAATGTCTCTGAAGCCAGGATGATTTGATCTAATGGTGAAATGCTCCAAAGGGTTTAGGGCTGCCTGCTGTAAAGAGATTTTAAAGTCAGCGCTTATCACCACTTTTCTGAGATTTTACTTAGAGACGCACGATATATATCGGCTGATATTTGTCTATTTTTCAAATATCAGTATCAGTAAAATGAGCCGATATTATCAGCAGATATTTATTTAATATGTCAGTACATATAATTTCATACTTAAACACAGAAATCTTTGTAGATAAGTCGTACATCTGAATTTTCAAGCGATGCATTTTATTTGAATGACCACATTTTTGTGCTACGACATGAAAGAAATAAATATTTAAAGAACCAAAACTGTTTATTTGATGTTACAGATGCGCCAGAGATACTTAAATACCAGTTTTCCATCATTGCATCCAGCACAAACAGATTATAAAACATAAAAATATCAGTAACTTATTGGTTATCGGTCATGACGGGCAGAAAAATATCGGTTGAGATTTTTCATATGGTTCTTGACTAATTTTACTGCATCACACGAGGTCTTCAAACAGAATCCAACCCGTGTTTTGTGTCCGCATTTCGTTTAGTCTCAGGCTTTGTTTCTCTCGGTGTCTTGTTGATCAGGAGGGAGCAGGGCGTCTCAGGCCAGTCCTGCTCCATCATGGTGGAGGGTGTCCAGGTGGCGCTGCCCTCCTATGAAGAAGCCGTGTATGGGAACGGTGGACCCTGCAGTACCTCTGGTCCTCCTCCACAACCTGCAGCTCCTCCTGAGTCTCGAGTCCCAATCGTTCTCTCCGAGGAGCTTCCTCATGGAGCCGCCGGAGGCCTGGGCTCCAGCAGAACCCGCCACCATACAGACTTAGACCTCTGTCTGCCATCCACCTCCACGTCATCGTCCTTCTCCTCCCGCCGTCATGCAGAGACGGTGCTGGTTCATCAGGCGCCATCTTCCTCTTCTTCATCGTGGGCTAGAGAGCACCCGGGGGGCGCATGTGCAGATCCCCTACCTCTCCGTAGAGACTCTGAGAGCAGCGACCAGCACAGTCTGCTTTCCGTCACCTCCACAGATGAATATTCTGACGGTAAGCGGGAGAACCACACACGCTGCTGCTTTTATTACCCCGATATCTCACATTAATTCGCGTTTTCATCATTTAATATGATCTAAAAGACAAAACTTCCACATTTATTTCAGTCTCTTCAGAACAAATCGGATCGCAAAACGCAAAATTCAGTAATTAATTTCTAATTAACCTCATTCAGATAAGTTGTTTGTTTAGTTCGGCACGCCCACAAACGGGCACATAGTGACACGAGTGGCACCAAAAACAACTCCACTGCTGCTGTTTTCTCACTCGACTCCTCTGTTCCTCTGCAGATATCCCCTTGCTGAAGGAAGCATGAAGCCTCGTGGCCCCGTATCAGCAGCAGCACCTCTCTCATCTCTGGCTGCTCTGAACGGACCGAAGCTGTTAACCTGCTTCTCCCTGACTCCCCAACCGCTCGAGCAGCCAGCAGAGAAAGGACTAGAACAATGCCCATTCCCTGTTGCAACCTTAACGCCCAGCACATTATCCCACCACATAAGGAATGACGGTGCACCACAGGACCCGGGAACCGGATCAAACCAAAAACAAGCCAGATAAACAAAGTGGTGCCAGCTCAACGTAAATCCTGTGAACATGATTGTGCACTATAGGCTGCGTATTTGGATCGCCTCAGCGCCAGTGTACTTATCTATAATAAAAATGTTCACATAGTGAAGACTATAAGACACACTGGCTTTGTGTGGGGTCACTGCAGATACAAAAGAAAAACGAGAGAAATAAGTTAGTCATGGTTTCGCTCAGAATCAGAATAGTCTTCCCGCTGCACTTAAAGTTTGCGAATGCTGCATGTTTTTGGTTGTAGCCGTTCTGAACGAAGCATGAAGCCCTCTCTGTCTCCCTCTAACTCCGTGTATTCTGTCAGTGTCTAGAATATGGATTAAAAGGAGAGACGGCCACTTCACAAAGACTAAAATCAGGGTGCAGGGTTTTCCCACGCACTAGATCGCAGCCATAAAAGCAACGACGTCTTTCTTTTCTCCCATACGTACATGATATCAACAGCGAAGGTGCTCCGTCTGTCACATGAGATGGGATTCATTTGTGTTTTGGCTCTACGACTGCTACAAATCTTCAACTTGAATGGTAAAGGGAGACTTCATGTCCTATTCTTTCAGAGCTAAAACATATATATAGTGATTGGACACATGACTAAACTTAAAGGTTTATTTTTAGTTTTATTTTCTTCCCATTGCATTTATTTATGTGTGGCTGTTTGCTGGATCTGAGTGCATGCATGTGTGTTTTTATGACAGCTCGTCCGCCCTGATATAACTATTTCCTGGTTTGCCTGCCTTCGCTTTAGAGACGAACCGTACAACGTCCCTGTCGTTCACCATACGAAACCATTCCTCCCAGCATTGAGGAAGTCACATAAACAAACCAGCATCACTTCACCACACAATATATTATTAGTCTGCTCTCAAGCTAGAATACTCATTATTTCTTGCTGAATGGCTGTGAAACACAAGTCTCCTTAAGAACTGTTCCACACCCGTTTTCATGCCCTTCACTGTTGTGCATTGTGGACACAAACTGCAACTGGTTGCGGTGACATAAGAAAAGCTTTGTTATATAGCACCCCGTCCCTACACATACACACGGCCCTCTCTAATGCCGAGAAAGGATCGTGTGATCTGTTAGAAGTCATCTTCTGTTTTCATTGCCTCTTGAAAAGCTTTGGTAGTTGAGCTGGTCACCGTGGAAACACTCGGATGGATCTGTGGAATTACTTTTTAAGCTTCACCGCTTTAAGGAATAAAACATTTTTATTTTCTCAGTTGTATTCGGCTACAATATTATTAATGCAAACAAAATGTTGCCTTAGACTTGTACATTCTGTTTATTTTCTTTATTTTTATGCGTAATCATAAGCCTCCAAATTGGTTGCTTTACAGCTTTGCAACATGTTGTTTTCCTGATGGCCTTACTCGATTCTTTTCTATTCTATGCATAAAACTTTGTGTATTTATCAATGAGTTTACTTTTGTTGTGGGCACGACTAAACGAATGTCCATCCTTCTCCGTTCTCCCCAGTTTTTCCAGCTACTGTGATAATGATGATGATGAAGGTGTCTTTCACTTTTCCTCAGCTCTTTTGCTACATGCGTTACAACACAACAGGATGAAAAGAAGAAAATGACGATAAGAAGCACTGTTGTACGGTGTTGAATTCCTGAATATAACAGGTTAAAAATGACACATTTTGATTCTTAATTTCAATGCTTTAAGCTTAGGTTTTTCCTCTGTACATGGCAGTGGGTGTGAAGATAGTAATTTAATATTTGTATAAAGTTTAATTTAATTTTACAGTGTGTATATAACTTTCTAATTAAAGCTTTCTTTTAAATGTGTACGATTACGTGTCATTTGTCGGTCTTGCTAATCTTAGGAGGGGGGAAGGACAATATTAGTAAAACAGTTATTAAGTACCCACATAGTGTCATGTGAAGTTGTTTCCAGTGTTTTGTAATCATAGCAGTGTGTATCCGCCTGTTGGTGTGAGAAGAGCATGATTTGTTTTCCTTTGGATAGGATACTGGAAGACCTAAGCCTTGTTTTGCACATGGATATCCTGCTTCAGTTGAGCTGGAATCAATTCTCATGCATACTTACTGGAATTTACCAACTACCAGTTCAGTAAAACTTGTTTTGAATGATTCTTTGTTAGGAAAAAAACACTTCCTTAGTTTTGCTGCTATGTTCTAGTTAATTCCAGAGTACCCATTATAAAGAACATACCCATCTTACTGTTGTGGGTGTATTTAACTCTTAACACTTATGCTTGCTTGCGTTGTTCAGGTTGGTTTTTAACCACAGACTGTTTTCAACTCGTGACGCTGCTGTGTATTATTTCCTTTTTCCTGTTGTACTTTTTACCGCTGAACCAGATCAAAACTAAAGTCATTCTTGTGTCTGAGCGACACCTAGTGGTCAGAATTAGAAACTACATTCTCCTCGTACTGATGACGTCATCTCCGGAAATCCCTTTTTTGTACTTCGGGTTTGTTCGTGTCCTGCGGTCTCCGCCAAGTGTCGCTTTCGCAGGTCACGTGGTTCTCCAATGAGATCCCGCCCCGATCAAGCGAAGGCACCATTTTGTTTTATTTTGGTGTTTGAGAGAACGCTCCTCGTCGGCGCAGAAAATTACTTCTAAAACCGTGAAAAGGTATGTGTTAACTGATTAAAATTGACCACAACGCTACATTGCAATTTTTTAATGTTTATAGAACCAACATTATCCACCATTTTAACCGGTTTTCACCTAAGAGATGGAATTAGCTTGTGGCTAGGTTTGGGCGATCTCGCTAACTAGGCCCCAGTTTCTTTACACAAATGGGGGATTTCACGCTGTGACATTAATGTTCTGCTTGTAGTTAACCATACGTAGCGACCAGCATGAGTGGATGTCGCATCTTTATCGGCCGACTGAGCCCTTCGGCCAGAGAGAAGGACGTGGAGAGGTTTTTCAAAGGATACGGCCGCATACGAGACATTGACCTGAAGCGAGGCTTCGGCTTTGTGGTGAGTCACTGCAGCGGGAATTGGGTCAGGATCATTGAACTGCAGACAAAGTGGCGCCGGATCAATCTAAGTATAGCATCAGTATTCAACCTGATCAGATAAATATGTGTTTCATTTGGTTATGTGACTTTAAGCTTGTTTTATTTGTTTCGCTCGTGTTTTCTGCCACACCCACATACAAAAACCGGTTTCATCTCAACGATCCCGTGCAAAGTATATACTTTATTCGTGCAGCATTTTTCTAAACGCTTAATCGTAGCAATGTGTTCTTCTTTTGTGCATTTGCAGACATAAATAAGGGCTAAAATGCAAAATGAGCTGCAGGAATGATAGGTTCTTTCTGCTTCTGTCTTTTCTACTAATAAAGAAACTGTGTCCTGCATACATCATTTTAGCATTATAGTGTGTTTTTGTGTGTAAGAACATTACAAACATGTCTCAGACCACACTCCTCCACCCAGCTGGCCTCAACCTTTACATGTAAACTGGCATGTACGAACTAAACTATCTAGAAATGGTGACTTGTTTGGTTTGCTGCAGGAGTTTGACGATCCCAGAGATGCTGAAGATGCCGTGTACGAGCTCGACGGCAAAGAACTCTGCAATGAAAGGTGAGAATGTCCCCCCGCTGTAAATATTCTGCCTCTTTTTGTTAGGATGATTACAATCATCGCCATCCCTCCATTTTCTGTACCATTAAAAGCAATTCAGGGTAGCAGGAAATAAATTTCCTATGACTCAGCTGTTGGTTTTGTAGCTTTCTTTTCCCTGTAAAAACACAGTTTGCTTTTAAATACACCATGGAGGTGTAAAATGAGTGTCCACCCAAAACCTTTGGTGGAAATAATCTTAGTTTAGTGCTCTAGAGGTAAACGTACAACAGATTTTTGGTCATAGTAAAGAATGTCTTCCTGTAACATCAGGGTGACCATCGAGCATGCTCGCGTACGCCTGCGAGGCGGCCGTGCCCGAGGCGGCGGCGGCGGAGGGGGACGTTTCTCTGATCGCTACGGCAGAGGCTCCCAGAGCAGTCGGAGGTAGACGCATCATTTTCATTCCGATTAATAGAAGTATTCATCTTTTATTTGCATGTTAAAGAATAAACTTGTTTCCGTTTTCCCTCCCCAGTAGAAACCCGCCTCCAATGCGGACAGAGAACCGGCTGTTAGTACAGAACCTGTCGTCCCGCGTCAGCTGGCAGGTTTGTACTGTTTTTAAAAGCTGCCGCATCACAAATGTCGCACATACCAGTGTAGAACTGCTGCTAAAAACCAGCTTTATGAAATGAGATCCATAACTTCAAGCTTCTTTCAATGATGTGTGTTAATATCAGAATTAAGGCCGACTTGTGTTTGCAGACTTTAAAAAGAAAAGCTCTTATTAATCTGCATCTTATGCAGTTCAGTAATGACTCAAAGAGCAGTAACAAAACAAAAAAAAAACACGTAATTTGTTCCTGTTTTCCAATTTTAACCAATTCTCCACCCCTTTATTTGCCAGCCTGACTGACTGTTGTGTCATATGGAAGAGCTCGCTTTTGGTGGAGTAAACCCCTTCTGGGTCCTTCTGCCTGGGTTGAGCCTGTGGCGTCAGCCAGTGCGTCCTACTCCTAGTTGGTGCCTGCTGGTCATGTGAGCGCTCGCTCCACACCAGAGGCGCTGGCGGCCCTTCGCTCGCTCGCAACGCCTGCTGTGTGGTTGAGAGCGAGAGAGAGAGGAAACAGAGTTGGCAGAGAGAAAGCAGAGGAAAGAGCGAGAGTCGATGGTGATGATGGTGGTTCCGTATTGATCGATGGTTCGTTAATTTGAGGGGCTTCGATCGATTGATATCCCCATCCCTTCCCCCCTGTGGTGTTCCCGCACATCGCGAGAGAGTGTGAATTCCTCCCAGGTGTCCATGGATATAATCTGCTGTTATCCTGGTTATGGTGGGCCCACCCCAAAGGGTTTCGCTCTCAGGTAGTAGTTTCCTCTCTTCCACCCTGTTCACTCTCTTCACTGAGGTGGGATGCCGATGCAGGGGCGGCGCCGAGCCCAGTGCCCTCCTCGCCAGGGAGAATGGGGCTCCTAATGGTGGCGCCTCTGCCGTTCAGTTCACGCAGATGGCGTTCATCTCTCTGTAGTCGAGACAAGCGGTGCGTCCAAGAATCTCAAAGCTGTTACAAAAATAACTGTTCAGTCGTGTCTTTGCTAAACTGACTTAAAAGTAATGTTTTAATGTCACTTAAGGTGTTCTAGACTCTTTTTTTTTTTATAGTTTATTATTAATATACTGTTAAAAAATGATTGAACAGACGGAGTTTCTTGGACTCATCCTTATTTTTAGTAGACTGTAGTTGTGAGAATCTAACCATCTCTTCCTTTTGGGTAAATCAGTCCACTTTATGTCTGTTTTTACTCTGAGCATCCAAAATGTTGACCGAAGTTTGCATGTGTAGGACCTGAAAGATTTCATGAGACAAGCCGGGGAGGTGACATTTGCAGATGCACATCGGCCCAAGCTGAATGAAGGGTGGGTCTCCTCACATCTGCTTCCTGGATGATTGATCCGTGTGTCACGTTAGTAACGTTATTTTTCCGCAGGGTGGTTGAGTTCGCCTCTTACAGCGATCTGAAAAACGCCCTGGAGAAGCTTTCTGGGAAGGAAATCAATGGCAGGAAAATCAAACTGATCGAAGCGGCTAAAAAGAGGTGCGTTTCTCCAGGAAGCTTCTGGATGTAATAACTGCATCGGTGGCGTTTCAGTCCAGTCGCGTGACAATACCGGCTGCTTAGGGCTGCACAATTAATCGTTAAAAAATCGTGATCTCAATTCACACTTTTATGGAATCTCATTTCCAAATGGAAACTATTTTTTTTTAAACGATTCTACCGCATTTTGATCAGGAACATCATCTGCATAAAACAAGCGCTGCCTTTTTCTCTCAACAAATGAACAGCAGAAAATTATTGAAAGGTTGTTTAGGTAAAAGAAAAGTGACATTTATTGTTTTTATATTTAGCGTCAGCTGATGTGCTGGTGATTTGTGCAATAATTACGTATATTGGGAAATAATCCTGAGAGAATCGTGATCTAATTTCTTGGCAAAAAAATGTGATTCTACCCAGAATTGTGCATTCCTACTGCTGCTGCTTGAATTTCTCTATCGGTTTGAGATCAATACGTCCATCTGTGAGGTTTAAATGCAGCCATGTCGTCAGGAAATAAAATATGTGGTCATGATCAATAAGCTGCTTGTTTCCAGGAGGTGATTTAGACGTAATTCTGCTTTTAACATGACTTGAATGTACTGGAACAATCCTTAAATCTCGTAGCGCTAAACCTCTCTCTCTTTTTTTAACAGGTCAAGAAGTCGTTCGCGCTCTGAGAGCTCGTCTCGCTCTCGGTCCCGTTCACGGTCCCGTGGTCGCTCCCAGTCCCGCTCTCCTCGTCGCTCTCGCAGCCCCGCGAAGGATCACCACCGCTCCCGCTCGCGTAGCGGTTCGCCTGCAGGCGGCACCTCCTCCATGAGCCCCAAATCGAAGGAGCCCAACAAGCGTTTGTCTAAAACTCCATCCTCGCCTCCGCCGGCACAGAGAGCCTCTGTTTCCCGCTCCAGGTCTCGCTCCCGCTCGCGCTCCCGTTCCCGCTCCAGATCTCCTTCTACTGACAGCCAGCGCTAAACAGTCCAACCACCAGGAGCAACTCGGACGCTTTCTCGCCTCCTCTGACAGGAGGGAGCAGAGAGTTCGCTTTTAAGTACAGTTTGGTTTTTTTCTCTGGACCTTTCCTGCAACTGTCTCAAAATGTTTCCGACACAAACAGAAAATAATGAGCGATGAAGCGTTTGACTTGCCACGCAGTGATGTTTGCCGTATCTTCATTAATCAGGACTGACATGCATGTCCCCTCACGTCGCTTTGATTAGAGACATTAAAAAGGACGATTTCCCAAAGTTTGGCCCAAACTTCTGCTCTGGAGGAACATTTTTGTCTCCACGGCCTTGTTTTTTCTTTTTTTATATATATATATTTTCTAATCTGTTGTACCGAGGCAGGTGTGTGTTTGTGTGTGATAGATATGATTTAGGATCTTTGCATGTGCTTCTGTTTATATTGAATTTTACTGAAGACCTTTTTATTTGTGCTTAAAGCTCAAATACAATCCACTAATCAAACTACCGCTCGGTAGTTTCTGCATCAAGAACACTTGTGTACAGTTTCCATGTTATTCCACTAAACGGCCGTAATTAAATTTCACTTTCTCCATAAAAGTCCCGCCATTGTTAAAATTGAATTTAGTGAAGAGTCAAATAAGCATAAAGTTTTTTTTGTTGTTTTTTTTTCCAGCATTGTCGCTCACAGGCTGCAGATTGTTTAGCGATGTTTTCTGTTTTAAAGCTTTTAAATGTAATTCCAGGAGTACGTGTTGGTGCTGTGACGTTACTGTGCTTCAAATGAACATGTAGACAAAAGGTTTTTGTACAGGAAGACTTTATTTTCAGTGAAATAAAAAAGAAAAAAAATAGATGTTTATGTTGTATGAAAACAATAGACTTAACCAATAAACCACTTTTAACTAAAAGGGCTTTTTGTGTCTTAAAGTGACAGTCGCAACAAATTCCTGGTGATTTCAGGCATGTTGTCTCCACATCTTCTGCAGGTTTGTTCGCTTGGTGGGAAATCCACGGCGTTCATGCGTCACACAGTCCCCTCTTTCAGTTTGACTTCAGTCGTTACTGTCCGATAAGGTTCTGAAGGCGAAACGGGTCCATTATAATACAAACCAGTACGCTGGCGTGTAAAAATGCTGGATTTAGTGCTTATTCCAGCTCTCGGTGACATGCAGTCTTTCTAAAATAGAATTTTAAAGCAGTAAAAAAGGTGGTTTTGGATATTTTAATACAAAGTAGGAAAATAGAAACCAGTTTGCTGAAGTTGGTTTTAAAATGGCAACCACTGCTGTTTCAGACCAAGCTCATGTTTTTCACCTGAAACCAGCCAGAAATGATCTGATCCGCTAACTTAAATCTCAAGGCTCCTGTTCCGAACACTGAACATAAAAAGTCCTAAATACAGTGTGTGTGTTAAAAGTGGTGTTACTGTTTTATCTCCTAAAACATCAACGTGAAATCATGGAGGAGCGAGTAAAGTGACGCGTAACGGGAAAAATGGAAGCTAAAAAACGTTTTAAAGGAGGTGCTACGCAGCTAAACATCTGGAGAAGCATCAGCTGATGTGACACCTGTCAGTTTTTATGGCAACATAGAAATATTTCCCTGCACTCTGCTTCATGTGCAGTAATGTCACATTATTTACATTCCCATAGAAACGCTCGACATTTTTAATATAAACTACCAGTTTTGTGAAGCTGAACAGAATTAAATGGACCCCGTTTGATCGTTTATCTAATTATGTGAAGATAAAGAAATCTACTTCCATAAAACAAGTTTAACATCAGCGGCGGCGTCTCACCTTTGCCTTTCGGCGCGAATCTTTGGTAACACCTGAACAGCACGATGAGCGCCGCCGCCTCAATCAGCTGGAAGGACACGTAGACCATGGGGAACAGAAACATGGGCCCGATCACTGCTGGAGGAAAGGCCATCTTCAGTATGGTCGCACACAGCTGGATGTTCTGGCAGCCTGTTTCCATAGCAACGGTCCTCCTCTCCCTAAAGATGAAAAGGAGGAGGGGCTCGATGTGTACATACGTCATAAAATATGCGATTCAATAACTCTCCTCACTTACGACTGTTTTAGTCTGAAGAGTGAGGAGATGATGTAACCGAAGGCGTAGCCGATGAAGGGCATGAGGGCCCCGACGGCCATGAGAGGAGGCGCCAGCACAGTCAGGATGGAAGCTCCAATTTCATAGCTGGCAAGGGCGCCGATCACCCCAATGGACAGCATCATTATGGTCAGGCCAACCTGCAAACAGCAGGAAGACAAACAGGCTCGTTTCTCCGCAACCAGAAAACAAAGTGGTTCAAATAGTATTACAGCATTTCGTCCAACACGTGTTCATTTCAACATTTACAACAGAGAAAAGAAACGAGAAAGAATAAAACAAGCTTTTTATTTTCAGCTATTAAACACCTGAAGATGAAAAACATGAAAAACTTTTCTGTGTGAACACAGCATCACTAATTAAAGTGTGTTTTGGTTCATGCAGATGCAGTTCCTGTTTTTATAAGACGTGTGTGTCTGCATGTAGAGCGGGACTATTATGTCTAATACATGTATTTATTATGTGTATATTTTCTTGTGTTTTTAAATAATGTGATGGATATTTATTTGATTAAATGTGATAAAGACAGGAAATTAAATTTTATTTATATATTTGTAAATATTCACCAAAATTAATTTCCTTAGAGGAATAATAAAGTATATTTTTGTTTCATCAAGACACTAAAGAATGACTAAATTGTTCCTTCTGCTTTTTTATGGAAAGCCGTCTTATTCAAAATGAGATAAATATATATAAATATATATATATATATATTTATATGTATATATATATATATATATATATATATTTATAAATATATA
>JBAMHX010000025.1:17364355-17375471 GCA_037177515.1 Pseudomugil tenellus | reverse complement strand
TGTGATAGGCTGGCGACCTGTCCAGGGTGTACACCGCCTCTCGCCCTGTGTAGCTGGGATTGGCTCCAGCCCCCCCGCGACCCCGTTTGGGAATAAGCTGTAGAAGATGGATGGATACTCAGTATACGTGTTTAGGTCCCCAAGAAGACGATCTGTATTGAATTTAACGATTACCTTACGATTTATGGTTCCCCACTAGATCGCGCTTTATGAAAAATCTGATTTTTAACTATATCTCTGGAACTTTTTGTCTTATTGACCTTAAATTATGTGCAAATCATGATATCAGGATGCATCCTGTTCAGATGTCATACCAGGCTGGTACCAGGGGTGGAGCTTTGTGACTAAATATGAGCAGCTTAAAAGTATAGAGTATATTTGAGGATTGGGGAATTGGAGGATTGGGGGCAATCAGGGATATACCCCTAGCCATCACTTCTGACGGCATAGACCTTGTTTCCACTTGTTTTCAGTTAAGTTTATCTCGTTCATTCTGTTCTTCTAGTCCTACTTTGTTTTATTAAATCAGGCCATGTTAAGTTGTTGTTAAACATCTCGTTCCCTGCATCCTGCCTGCTGGTCTGCATTTAGGTACTCACTATTCCACTAAAAGAAGAAGGACTAATTCACCTGATTTGCTACCCAGAAAACATTTAATTTAAAATAAAAATGTATGTAAATAAACTCATGAAGTCATCTCAGCTGTGAGGACTTTGATTTTCTTCATAAAATCATTTTAGTGATTTCAGATTTCAGTTTGTTAATGTAAATGATGAGTCTTCCTCACACACCAGAGTAAGTCATGGTGTTCCTCAGGGTTCTGTACAAGGACCAATACTTTTTACACTATACATGCTTCCCTTAGGTAATATCATCAGAGAACATAATATAATTTTTTATTGCTATGCAGATGATACTCAGATTTATTTATCCATGAAGCCTGATGAAACCAATCAGTCCATTAGATTACAAAGATGTCTTAAAGACATAAAGACCTGGATTACTCTAAATTTTCTCCTATTAAACTCAGACAAGACTGGTTCTCTAATAGGACTTTTCCATTCCTACTCTCCCCTATCAGGCTTCAGGGTGTTTCTACTATAGATATTGTGTACTGAGTAGATACTTTTGTGGTATCTGCTTCCTTGAGGTTCCAAGCGGGAGAACCGGACTCAAATCGTGTTTACAGGCTGGAGTAGTGATCAGCCCCAAGCTTTGGTAATAATAGTGATCCATGTGGCAGCTTCAGAACCGACATCGATATACTTTCTGCAGATTTGGCAGATTTATAATATCTCTGATCACGTTGCATATTCAGAACCTCTCCGACATCGGAGGGTCCCGATTTATAATGGAAAACCAGTAGAGTCAAGTAGAGTTGGGCTGGTTAAGGTGAGTCAAGCATAGTAGGTAGTAATGGAAAAGGCCCATAATAGCACAATGGGAGGAAGAGTCTTTGACTATCAGGCTCTTATAGAACCACTTCCCAGTGTGGGTTCTAGAGGCCGACACCCTCTTAACCTTTAAAATCAAACTTAAAACCTTCCTTTTTTAACAAACCTAATAGTTGAAGAGTCGAGCCGTCCATTAGTTATGCAGCCATACGGACATCCCATGATGCACTGAGCACTTCCTGTTACTTTCTCGGCTTCTTATCTTCCATGTATAAATATATGACAATATTGGCATCACAGCATATTTCTCCTTTTTCTGCAGGTCTTCCTGGATAACAGCTGCAGTGTATATTAATCTGTCTTTTCTGTCCTCTCCATCTGCAGCCAGTCGAGGCAGAAGGCTGCCTTACCCGAGCCCGGTTCTGCTGGAGGTTTTTCCTCCCTGTTAAAAACGAGTTTTTCTTCCAACTGTCACCTCATGCAGCTCAGGATGGGAGATGTGAATTCAAGTCTAGACTGATTGCAGTCTGTTGGTTTTCCTGCGCTAGGCTGCTTATTATGAACTGACTTATGGTGTCTGTAAAGTGTCCTGACATGGCATTATTGTGAAAACCTGAAGCTGAATTCCCGACACTCCGTGTCCGGGGATTTAATAGTGCACGTCCTTTAGAAGAAAACAGAAAGCATTTCTTATAAAGTCATCACCACTTACTAGAAATCTCCTAAAATGATCTGTAGTTGAAATACAGCACAGACTGCATTCTGAAAATGATCCTGATGAGTCATAAACAGCCCGCATGAAAGTTTAATATGCAGTTCTACCATGCAAATAAATTCTAAATACAAGCCCTGAGTTTGTTACAAAAGAAGGAAATGAATAATATTTTTTAACTGCCATGACCTTTTAATCATACCATTTTTTGGCAAATGTCCAGATTTATAGAATTTCAGAAGAAAACGAAATGCTGCTTTAGGTTAGCAGTTTCTCTGAGTCACGGCCTTCCCTTTCTGTAAGAAATTCTTCCAAACCAAACCCATCACACCCACACACATAGCTGAAAACAAAGTCATAACAAGGTAAATTTCAGGTAATTATGACTTTTAATGGACAACCATTGGGTTTTTTATGCAGCCATGTACAACTAGCTGCTAACTTCCTGTTTCTGTTCATTTCTACACAACATAATAAGAATAATTAACAATGTATTTGAACTGAAAATGGAAAAAAATATAAGAATGTACAAAAATAAATAGTTTTTCTTCATTAAAAGTAAGAGTATATTGACTTAACTCTCACTAACTTGACTAAATGGGTCTAAAAAAGATGTAAAAGCAGCTTTTCCAGAGTATGAAATTAAAATTTATTGCTGTGTTACAGTAGTACCATTCTGTCTTGGATTAGATCTGGAGAAATATCACACTGAACACACGTCTTTGCTTCATCAGGGTCTTGTGAAGTTTGGTCCATTAGTTACAGCAGTTTGCTGCATTACTTCCTGGACCAGCAGCTCCAGTTTAGTTTAGTTTTGCAGTCAGTGTGGGATCTTCTCCTGAAAAAGTGCATCCATGCAGTCTAAAAGTATAGTTAGCGTGTTTGGTAGTATGAGCAGTGCAAAGTTCATAAAATACGTATGTAATGGACCTGCTTGGGTTCTTCTAACTTAGGACGTTTTCAAGCAATTGCAGGTGAGTGTGTGACTTGGCTGCCATGTTGCCATGATGGTGGGAAAAAGAGAGAATCTCATGTGTAGCAGCTCATCATGAAAATGTGAGATTCTTTTTAACTTAGTGAGATTTTTTTCTGTATTATTGTGAATATTGAATTATTGAATTTTTATTTACATTTGAACAAAGCAAAAATAAATATAGTGCATTAATCAGTTCTATTGTGTTAATATTGAAAGGCCAATTATACCTTTTTTGGTCACTTGCAAGGTGAGCTTGATGCATTTTCACATGTCATACTGAATAACTGATTAATTATGTAATTGTTTAAAACTTAATTTGCTGCATTATTAACATTATTAACCCTTCCACTTGTTGTTTGTCTGTCTGTGCACCCCCTTCATGTCTTATATCCACATCAATAGCAGAGAAACAAGTCTAATGGTGATTGCATACTGAAAACCTTCCAGGGTCCTTCTCAAATTGTTGCAAGAGGACAAAAGGAGGGCAATTTAATGGTTTTGCAGGACATCGGGGGGAGGGGAGGAAAGCTCAGCCTGGACTGATCAGGCCTGTCTAGTTGTCATTAATAGCAATGCTTTATATTTAGGGGATTGTTTACAAGTTTTTTCTTCTTCAGTCTTAGCCACTGCTCATCAGTACCACCCACGATGAGCTGCCTTCAGCCTGAAACTATGATGTGAAATAGAGTTAAGACGACATAACTCAGGCTGGGTGGAGGAAAATAGCACTTAGGGTGTAGCAAAATAGCAGAAAGTGTGTAGGATCTTTTGAAAGCTCTACCTTGTTAATGCATATTCCTGCAACATTACCCATTCCTTGAGGGACTTTTAATGCAATAATGGTGCATTATGATTGCTATTTGAGCTTTAGCAGTCCAGTCTTCTCTGACCTAAATGCATTATTCCAATATGACCTTATTGCGTCTTCACATTTTACATAGGGTTTAATACACCATATTTCTGAAGGACTCCTTCGGCTTTTCATGCTGCAGGACACAGGATGTGATATGTAATTACATATAAGATTAAAATTAGATGGTAAGATGAAAGTCAGCACAGGTATAAAGCCATTCATCTACAGAAAAAAAACATGGGTGGGAAGCTATCTCCTCTGGCTGTTTTTTGGCCTTTTGACCTGCTGGAGAGGTATGCACGAGTCTGCTTTGACTGAGAGCTTATTTGTTTGCGTTTTTCTTTAAATATTACACATTCACTGACCCACCGTTGCTTTGCATATATAATCCTCCATGTAAGCTCCTTATCTGTAGCACAGTTCTGTGAAAAAGGAAGCACCAGAGCAGATTACTTGCAATTTAAAAAAGGGCCATCCCCCACATTATAAAAGCGAGTCTTAAAATGATTGTTGTAAAAGGGAGCATTGATTTATCATGGCTATTTGGTAAGATAAGTGTGTAGTAATTTCTTTGATAACTTATTTTAAAACCCCTTGTTTTCTGTTGCTGAGGACAACAATTATGTTATATGAAAGCCAATCACACTGAATTAGTTGAAAAAAAGCATTTCTGTTAACATAAAATGTATTTATAAAATAGCAGTCAGGTGAAAATGTTCAATGGAAAAAGAGAATAAAGAAAAAAGCATATTTAAAAAATGAGAGGAGACAATCATTTATGTATATGCATACATATCCTTATTGTTTTAATTTACTGCTGGAAGAAATATATTGTTCTGGGTCTAGTTTATTTCCATGTTATTGGTCGCGTGTGAAGTGTATTCTTCAAATCCACGTGTCTCAGCCATGGCCCTATTCAGCTACTTTGACATACAAATTCGGTGGAAACTACAACTACCAAAATGCATCCCCAAACAACGACACTGTGACGTCTTGGGAGGAGCTAAATGGTTCTTGGAAACTGTAGTCTATACCTGAAAGGTTTTTGCTATTTTAGACCTTTTAGTTATTTGTTTTGTAATTATGTAGTTGTTTAATGATAAATATAAAGTTCATCTACTGTTAAGTTGCTAAAGTACCAAAAATATTCTACTTTCTTGAATGATAAAAAAGCAAAAACTGAATTACGAAACTACAACTCCCAGAAGCCCTTTATATTCCGCGCATGCGTACTGAGCAGCAATGGCTGTGCGTGTGGTGTGTAGTCACGTGGAGACCGTAGAGTGAGTCCTCTTCTGCTCTGTCCAAACAGAACGCTCCTGTTAGCTGTCGGTGTGTTGGTGCGTCGCTCGGTGCTAAACTTCATGTTGTATTTTTAGCCACTCGTCCATTTAAATTAACTATTTTGTCGAAGAATGAGTGATAACGATGACATCGAAGTCGATAGTGACGTGAGTATACCCACTTTTCGCATTTTAAGGATGTTATTATGCTAACTGACGATTTAGCTGAACTAGCTGGGCAGCTAGCGTTAGCTACAAATAAGCTGGCTAGCTTTGCTTTTCTAGGTATTTTGGTCAGGATTCTAGTTAAATGACGTGAAATACTATCTCATCTAGCATATTGATTACTCATTTATTTAACTTTTTATTGACTTCAGCGAAACAATAAGATTTGCTGAACAATTATGGCTACAATTGTACTTTTTGTTCTGTTTCTTTGCAGGAAGAATCACCGAGATATCACTCTGTGGTGCGTAAAGCTTGGGGGGGATTTGTCCACTGTCGAGAAAATGTTTCACCTCTTTTATACAATTATATTTTTCTCTTTGTCTCTTTCTTTTTTCGTGGTTTTAATGGTGCACGATAGCGCTTGCTATCATAATATAATCAGCCAAAGCACTGTAACAGTGCCAGTTTACAGATTAGCCATACACGGACTTCATTTTCCATCATTATCTCCAGCTTTGCGCGAGTCTGTAATGGTGTATTTGTTGCTCTGCGTGCATTGCAGGGTGTCCCCCATCATGTGTATATCAGCCATAGGGACTTGGTGACACGACATCTATATTTAGACCAAAGCTTTATCCGATACAAAGGCTTTTTGTTGCACTTGTGTTGTTTTTTCCGGTTTATACAAAGCTGTCTGCTCCATCAAGGCAGAAGCACCTTCCCCCCCTGATCCACGGGGATCCCGCTTGTGATCAGGGTTATATATATATTAAAATGGTAGTAAACAGACTCGGTTTGCATGTTTCTTAGCCATGATGGGGATGCGGAGGAGTGGTTGTGTAGCAGAGCCTGGCTTCGTGTCAGGAAGGGGTGCAGCGGGATGTTTTGCTGTATTGCAGCCAGTGATTAGAGCCATCTTCTCTTTACAGGCAACTAAAGGGCTGGCAGCATAAATGAATGACGTATAGCTGCATCACATGCACCCTGCAGGAGTTTGTTGCTGCATGAAACCATGTCCTCATTTTAGACACTAAATGGCATTTAAGATACCTCGTGGTTAAATTTTATAGAACATGTTGAGATTAAATGAATCCCAGGAGAGTTTTCTTACACAGCTCACTTTTTGCACATAGATGCTTTTGATTTAATTTTATTTGGCTTAATCTGACAGCTTAATAGGCATTTATAGATGTCCAGCAATTATAGTTTTGCAATATTTTTTATAGCTTTATTACTCAAAGTGAAACTATGATTCATTTAAAATGCTACCAAACATGAATCCGCAGAATTAAAGTTGCTAAATTTCATAATACATTAAACATCTTGTTGATATGTTTGAGTTTTTATCAGATCTTTAGATATGATGTTTAACATTTAAATGGCTACAAATAGATATTTGTTGTGTAGATTTATTTTATTTAACTAAAATAAATTTTTTTCCACAAAATATCCTAAAATCTCACTTTCTATGATGTTTATTAATTAAATTTTCTGTGTAATTGTGTGTAAGGAGGCGCGTTAAATGTTGAATAGGATTCCAGACTATATACAGGGTGTGGTGTGTGTGTATGCTTTAAACATGAGATAAGTGTGTGTAAAGAAGCATTTTGTCACATTTCACGTATTCACTTAAGCTGTGTACATTTAGCAGAAAAGAATGTGTATGTATTTACATAAAATAAACCAGGAAAAATAACATTGTGCTGTTAAATGTTATAAATTTAATATCAAAGTAATGTCTGTTTCTGCTTTGATATTCTTAATTCCTGGATTACAGTGAAGAAAATGTTCTTTTGGCTTCCACAGCTTAATTTTTTAGCTTTGTTTGGGCATTTCTGCCTGTAAGTAAGGAATGTGCTCTTCACGTTAAAGTCTAAGCTGAAGCAGCTTCTGCTTTATTGGTCTTTCCACTGTTATTAGTGCTTCTTTCAGGTTTCCATGCTGTCATGTGCATCAACGGGAGGGTAGATTTTCATTCGTACAAAATGGAGACATCAATCGGGATGCAGGAAGCGACTATTAGCTCTGCCGGTTAGCACCTGGAGCTATTATGTAATGTTTCATGGTCAGGTATGAATAGAATGAATCTTTTGCAGCCGCAGAAAGGTTTCAGTTTTTATTTTGATTAACTCATAATGGCCGAACTGGAGTAATGAAAACCTGTTTTTTGTGTTTGTGTCTGTGTGTGGTGTCTAACGAGCTTAGATGGCATGTGTAATGTAGCTCATGTTGATGCAGGTTTGGGTGCGTTTATTAAGGAGGTTTAACGTAACAGCTTTTACTAAAAAATGAACATTTTTCAGTCTTTTAGATTCAGTTACTGCGAGATTTGTTAGTAGTACGGCCCAGGAGTCTTTATTGTATTTTTCCTTTAGCTTAATGAGTATATTTATTGTAGCTATTTAACTTTTTTCACATTTTATAATCGAGCAACAGGAGTTTATGGTGTTTATCATAAAACCATGTTTCAACTTGGCTTTACAGAAGAATAAACTGCATATGCAACAAATGAGGCATAATTTGCAATCTGTTACTGTTAGTTAAAGTCTGCAGGTACATTAAAAAGCTTATTTTACAGCATTAAGCCTGTAAATAAATACGTCCCATGTGTGCGTTGTGTATCACTGCAATGCAGAATGCTAGCTAATCTACATTTGTGCTAACACAGATAGCCTTTGTATAAATAAAGCCGAATTTATCAAATGATAAATGTTGGAAATATTTATTAAATCTATCGATTGGCTGATCTTTGCCTTTTGAAAGTGTATTTGGCAAACGGAAAGCGATGGGTCTGGGAACAAACTCAGATAATTTCCTGGATCTCATTTGCATTTTAGCGAAACAGTAGCCGTGTTGTGTAAAAGTGACGTTGACAATTTTTATTAAATGATCATCATAGTTTAATTTTAATGCAAATGTGCTAGTTTTTTATTGTCTGTTCTTTGTCAACCGCTGAAGCTGTCCTGTCAGACTTGTAATTGCACATACCATCTACGGCAGTCACGTTTGTTTGTGCCAGTGTTAATGCAGGGAGTGTGTGATACGAGGCACGTGTGCCAGTCTGAGTAATCACAAGGCGCTGGCGTTGCGATGATTATGTGTTTTTTTTATTGCCGTTTCAGTTTAACTTTGAGTTTGTTGCGCCTGCACCATCTGCTTTATCTTGCTGATGCTCTTAAATGTTGTCTTGAGTCACACTTCAGTCACATGAACACAAAACCTTTGAAACAGGAAACATGTTTTAACCCGCTGTCTGACTTGTGGTCACACTGTTTGTTTTTTTTGTGTTGGTCCTTGGACACGAGTCGGATGACACAGTCACGTGACTTCTACCTTGTTTTCTATTTACCTGTCGCAACGTCGCGACTGAATGTTCATTCTGCCTTTTGCTTTGTTGGTGTGTGAAGTAAGATGATCAGTTGAGCTGCGCAGCCTCTGATTGGACGTTGAGCTTAATGTCTGTCCGGTGACAGCATGGATTAGTCCAGATTCACATTTGATTGGAGGCCATGATGGTTTGGCCTAAAAACAGGGTGAACTGTAGACGGCAAAGTGATCTTGTGGCAGCCATCTTATGCCTCTACAGTGCAATTGTTATGCAAATGTAACAGAAATTAGCATCTCCTTGCATGGCTGCTGGTGTTAATTGAGGATGGAGGAAATGATGATGAAGCCGGTCATTAAACTTGGCAATAAAATGAAAAATGTGGAGTTTGATTTCACGCTTTAATTGGGAGTTTGGCAGAATGCAGCAGAGATCACAAGACCCAAGCAAATGCTCCTGTGCAGGAAACGCTGGCTTTTCTCCACAAATTGAGCCAAAAAAGGTGAATTTGCTAAAATGTCTTCAGGTTTTTCTTGAATCTGTGTCCTCTCCTGACCACATATACGTCTTGACTTTGACCTGGACATGAAGGCCACTCCTTGTTGCTTCTGAAAGAGGAACAGATCGGAGTTAACTCGACACTTTGTTACATAAATTACTTATGTGCTGAGGACTTTGAGTGCTTTCATTTACATAAGTAATGCATATACACGGCCTTTTAAATGAAGGAAAACGAAACGTCTTTCTGGATTATCTATACATTTTATTACATTTATAGCCACATTGTAGAAAGTTTGCATCTCTGTGAGCTTGTTGTGTATGTTCTTAGTGTTGTTATATTTGTTGTAGCAGATTGAGCATTATTACATTATTATTATTATTATTATTATTATTATTATGTGTGTCCAGGCCTGCGTACATATCTGGCTACAGCATTTTCTACTGCCTTCCCGTGTTGAAGGAAACTACTTTTTAAGATGATTTCATTCATTTTGCTTTGGTAACATGCATTTTATAGATCATTCTGACGGCATTCAAAGAAACAATTTTGAGATTTGTGCTAAATTATACTTTATATATATATTTTTAAGGTACTATGCTTTAAAAAATAAAAGATACGTTGGTAAAAGACAACAGCCTCATACTCTGACAAATAATAATGTGAATCCAGGGTGATTTACATTTTTTAAAATATGGTTTTTGTGTATTTTGAGAATCAGTTTTAAGTATTTTACTTTACTGCTGCCCAGAATAATGTACGATTTTATGGTGAAACTAAACAGATGGGTAAATAAATGTCATTTAGTGCTGGATTAGTCAGTTCACTGGAGAGAAAATTAATGGACAGGTACCTTTTTTTTAATCACACATGTCAATGAGGACTTCTTTTAAGCCACAGTCTGCTGAATATGTGCGTTTTTGTTGTCAGCTATTAGCTGAGGTTGGAAGGATTCAACATGGTGATTAATTCCAACATTTTAATTAGATTAAGTTTGATCTAGTTCCATATAATGTGGATGTATGTTTGCTTCGGTTGTAGCTACACTGAATGCAGGCATGGTGACGGTGGTGGTCAGAGGGGGGGTTTGGCAGCAGAATGGTTTTGTGTAGGTGTGAGCAGGGGCGGCCGGACTCCCGCTGCCCTTTACCCACGCTGCTCTGCTGCCAGGCTCAAGGCCTTGTGACTCCTCTCATTGCAGGCTGACAAACGGGCACACCATAATGCGCTGGAGCGCAAACGTAGGGACCACATCAAAGACAGCTTTCATAGCCTACGAGACTCGGTACCCGCCCTGCAGGGAGAAAAGGTTGGTAAAGCGCAGCCAGTAAGTCTCACAGACACACTAATCATATTCAAACACTCATATTGAACATTTCTAAACTGTTTATTGCTGAAATGTTGTTCATGAATTTTGACTTATTTATATTTTAAGTAGCAATCTGTTGTGAGATGTTTGGTGTGTGTTAGTCAGTGCAGAGGGAGATGAACGCACTAGAGAAGCCGCAGATGGTGTAAGAGTTCAGACGGGGAGGAGCGAAGCGTTACGAGGACGTATTGCTGCACTTTTCCCGCTTTGACATCAGTGACATTGAGATGATTTGGATTGGGTTCAGTAACTGGGTGCGTGTGTTCCCACCCAGAAAAAGAAGCGAATCCTAATGAGACGACACGAGGGAGGAGTAGACATTACCATGTCAGGGTTTTAATGACCTGTGATGCGTCTCAGTCCTCAGTCACATTCCCACCCCCCCAACTTAAATTTAAACTTCCATATTATTTGTTCTAATTGTCAAAACGATGTTATTTATAGCTTGTTATTCAACATCTGTAACTTCAGGATCCAAAGTATTTTAATTATGACATGGCGGCAAAGTTTAATCGCTATATATATATATATAATATA
>JBAMHX010000025.1:17343263-17355970 GCA_037177515.1 Pseudomugil tenellus | reverse complement strand
ATATATGTAGATGTCCACATATGTGTGTGTTTTTCCATTTTTTCCGGCTGCTTTATACCTCTTTGCAATTTATTTGCTTTTAATTTGAAGCTTTTTTTGTGTATTTCTGATAATTTTCATATAAAACAATGAGCACTGTTTCTGCTCCCTCGGTAATCTGTCCATGTATGGAAATGTAAAGCGATAAGTCCACTGCTAATCATGCAGCAAAGTGTGAGAAATCAGGGATTTTAGCCTTTTAAGTCAGATTACAGGACGGTGAGACGCAACATTTTAGACCTTTGGACAGCAACGTATTTGAGTCCAACCTGAAGAAATATGTGTGGATCTTTCCATTTAATAAACATGAAGAAAAACTCATCTTCTTAGTTTTAAATATTATTTTTAAATATTCTACAGTTCCCAGAATTTTTTTCACCGAGTAAAAATATCAGTTCTGGTAAATAATCCATTTTTTAAAACAATCCTCCCTCCCTGCCGCTGGTGCATGCTCACCAATCTGTTCTCCTCCTTGCCGAGGACCAGCTCATGATGGAGGGCCAGGTTTCCGAAATGCTGCGCTATGGAGAGGCCGCTCAGACAGTAACACGTGTGGTAAAAGTCTCTAGATCTGGACAAATCATATGCATGAATATAAACACATTGTGTGTGTGTGTGTGTGACCATGAGCAGATGGTGTGGTACTGACTTGCCAGGCTTATCCAGAAGGCCCCCTACTGGATTCTGACAGCACAGGAGGATGTACTCCTGCAAAGCCTGCTGCTCAAACATCCAGCGCTGCTGACTCAGCTCCAACTCTCCTGCACAAACATCAGAACAACGTCACATCTCTATTACATAATACATTTATTCATTTGAGGAGGAATCTACTCCGTGTGATGATAATAAAAAGCTTTATTTAGTATGTTTGGTGGAAAACAGAGAAAGATATTTCCTCTTGTCGGGTTTATTATTACTGGTGGTCCATAAATGCTCACACAGGTCACTTGGGACAGTTAAGGAGATGCATTTTAATAAAAATACAAACATATACGCTTATACTGAGGTTATAACTTCATGTGGTTTTTCTTTTTTCATTAAGAAGCCAAATAAAATAATCTTAACTGTGTTGTATTTCATTTTTTTGGTTTATGATTTAGTGCTTATTAGGAATAAAAGTATCTTCTATTTAAATAATACTCATTGCGTAATCTTTTCAGTTGGATTTATAAAGAATCCAATTCATGTTGCTCACAAACCAGAGGCGTAAATTATTTCCATTGTGCTGTTTTTTTTAATTGCATGTGTGACACTGTATGAAGTCAAATCATCATGGATCACATGGCGTCGTGAACACGATTAAATCGCTTCACTGTATCATTAATGTGTCATTTCACTGGTAGCGTATTGAGATGCATTTTAAATGGGCCGCTGTGGTGGGGATTCACATCCAAAGTGGCTTACGTGTTGATATCCAGTAGTAAAAAAGCAAAATGTAGCTGTCACGGGAGCTCTAAGCTAGAAAAACATATCAAATTTACTGTTTCTTAGTCTTATGTCGCTCCAGGAATGTGCATAATAAATGTCAGAGCGCCATCAGAACAAGTCAGAAACACAGTTTTACAGTCAGAAATGTACAAAGTGTTGCTATAATATCATCATTAAACATGTGAGTGGTGATTAGGTACCAAACACTGATCAGCAGGTAAACGGGGTCATGTTTCAATTATTGCATTTGTAAAAGTCCAAATGAACAAGTACCTTCTTTAAATAAAGCTCTGTGGAGTAACGGCAAGAGCCCAGCTTGCCAGAAGGAGTAGCACCCGTCCACCAGTTTGTTACAGCGGCCTTGAAAACCTCCCTCGAAACGCATCTGTCTGCTCACCACCCACCGCTGGAGACAAGAAGAAAAAAACAACACAGCTTGCTTCAACGCTCGGGATTCCCTACATGTAATTACACGTTAGAGGAATCCTTCCTTCCACAGGGTCCCACAGGACCAGAGAGTCCAGCCTCACAGGGGCAATGTCTTCATTTTCATACATAGGAAGGAATGTGCACTCTGGTTGCCATGGAAACCCCTAATCGACACATACTCCGCCCGCTAAGCTTGGATTGAGCAGTTATGGGATATTAGGGTTAATAAAAGATGGAGTCTAGTCTGCCTGAGGAAGAGGGAGGGAGGAAGGTCATCTTATTAATTCAAGGGTTCGTTTCAGCCACTGAAGATGGAAAATGAAGAAGCCCTGAGGAAGAGGAGGAGCTAAGTCACAGCATTATCTCGCCATCTAAACACTACTTTCAGCTTTTACACTTTAAGCCTGCAGTGTGGGAATGATTTCCCTTCCTCTGTAAGGAACTGCAGCTGGATGAGCGGCTACGTCCCATTTCAGGCTCAAACGCTGATCTTTCCACTTTTCTACATTCCTTCCATTTTACACATTTCTAAGCAGAACAAACCTGTGAGCAGCCGCCACTGAATTCTCTAAAGGATGAATCTTTTATTTAGTGGTTAAGAACAGAAGTAAACATCTGAACGACCACACGGGGACTTGGAAGGTTTGCCGATGCGTCCAGATAAGCTTCAGTCTCTGAGAATGTAAAAGATGGCAACACTGCAGGAAACTCAGATAACACCTGATACGATTGCTGGTCTTTATGTAGAACGATGACAGCTTCATTTTGCATGATTACAAGCTTCACATGAAGCCAGATAATGTCAGCTTTACAGGACATGGAGGATATTGCCAGCACTGATTGCTCGGATGAATAACTGCACTAAATCCAAGTGTTAGCCGTTTTTTTCATGTGCTATTGTAGATCAAATCGTGCATCCGGTGTTTTTGGAAAGCTGACATTCCTACATACAGACTAAGATGTGTCTGACTGCTGGTGACAGACTCATCTGCCTTATCTCTTTTTTTTAAGCTGATCAGCAGGCATCTGCTCTGAGCATAACCACAGAGTTTTACACATGATAAAGCTCTGCGGCTGCAGTTCTCATCTCCAACTTCGAAAGGAGAGAAAATGACTTCAGAGTTTCAATGCAAATATCAGTAAAGTGCTGCTCCGTTGGTTCAAGCAAGTGTTGGAAAAACACTGGAAAGCTGCTGAGTGAGCGACACAAACATACAGAAAGATTAGCAGCAAACAAGACAAAGTCACTGCGCAATGACAAAATAATACATCATCATCATAATCATCTCTTCTGCTTTAGTTTACAATAAAATGGGTGATAAAGTGTAAACACGCTCGATAATGATGCATGTTTAGAAAAACCTTGACCTGTGTCAGAGTATCTGAAGGTGCAGAATGGAGGATGACTCACTAGCAAAGCTTTGAGATCCAGCATGCGCTCATTGCCGAGGATGACGAGGGCGGCGGTGCCACAGAAAGTGTAACCGCCGTGTGCCTCCAGACCAGGAACCCCACTCAGACCGCCTTCCCAGTTCTGACACCTGCAGCCCAAACAAACATTCACACAGGCAGTAAGAGCACATCCTGCTGTGTACCGCAGCAGCGACGACCGGGTTCTTCACCTGAGGATCCAGCTGGTTGTATCCTCGAACAGTTTGGGTGTGATGATGTTTGTGAGCGACGCTACAGAAGCTGCACAATACGCGCTCCTGTTGAAGGAAGTGAAAATAAAAGATCAGTAATGAGACGTAGGAAAGCTGGAACTCTGCTTTGACTACAATCAGACCAAACACAAACATTTCTTTAGTCATCTTTCCACAAGGACCCAGTCCACCGGGCCTTACGCCAGTCCACCGGGCCTTACGCCAGTCCACCGGGCCTTACGCCAGTCCACCGGGCCTTACGCCAGCCCACTCTGCCTTACACCAGTCCACCCGGCCTTACGCCAGTCCACCCGGCCTTACGCCAGTCCACCCGGCCTTACGCCAGTCCACCCAGCCTTACGCCAGTCCACCGGGCTTTACGCCAGTCCACCGGGCTTTACGCCAGTCCACCGGGCCTTACGCCAGTCCACTCTGCCTTACACCAGTCCACTTTGCCTTACACCAGTCCACTCTGCCTTACACCAGTCCACCGGGCCTTACACCAGTCCACCGGGCCTTACACCAGTCCACTCTGCCTTACACCAGTCCACCCAGCTTTACACCAGTCCACCAGGCCTTACACCAGTCCACCAGGCCTAACACCAGTCCACTCTGCCTTACACCAGTCCACTCTGCCTTACGCCAGTCCACTCTGCCTTACGCCAGTCCACCCGGCCTTACGCCAGTCCACCGGGTCTTACGCCAGTCCACCGGGTCTTACGCCAGTCCACCGGGCCTTACGCCAGTCGACGGGGCCTTACGCCAGTCCACCGGGCCTTACGCCAGTCCACCGGGCCTTACGCCAGTCCACCGGGCCTTACGCCAGTCCACCGGGTCTTACGCCAGTCCACCGGGCTTTACGCCAGTCCACCGGGCCTTACGCCAGTCCACTCGGCCTTACGCCAGTCCACTCTGCCTTACGCCAGTCCACCCGGCCTTACGCCAGTCCACCGGGCCTTACGCCAGTCCACTCTGCCTTACGCCAGTCCACTCTGCCTTACGCCAGTCCACCGGGCCTTACGCCAGTCCACCCGGCCTTACGCCAGTCCACCCGGCCTTACGCCAGTCCACCCGGCCTTACGCCAGTCCACTCTGCCTTACGCCAGTCCACCCGGCCTTACGCCAGTCCACCCGGCCTTACGCCAGTCCACCCGGCCTTAGCTATAACCCCTCCCACAATACAGCGTCTGGATTTGCAATGGAAAAGCATTCCAGCAGAAAGGAGCACTGCCGGGCCGGTGGAGTACGGCAGACTACGGAAGTAATGACGGAAAAAATCTTTTACAGGCTCGTCTGCAGCCTGAAGCCATCTCTGGAAACGTTTACCTGTAAAACGGCACATGAATAACTTGTTTTTATTAACCCATTTGGCCAGTATAGAGTCGAAAGTAAGATAGTCTGTCTTGAAACATGAAACAAGCGCAGCTGCTCGCCATAATTCATCCGCATCACAGCTTGGTGACCTGAATACATTTGTTTCACTTTCATTTTCAATAATTAACAGATGCTGATAGAGGATGAAATCTGCAGCGTTTCCGATACATCTATCAGCGATGAACTCATCCTAATGGTTTTTTCTTCCTAATACCAACCAGTCCTATACAGAATATATAAATAAATGTGTCTCACTGCGCTCCAATCCCTGAGCCCACTTCTTCCATTCTGAAAAAATGGGTCACAGCTAAATAATTCCAGCGTTAATGTATGAAAAATGTTTGTGGTTCAGTGTCGCAACGTGCTGATTTCCTCCTGCAGTGTGGACGTTTGTAAAACTCACACAAATGCTATGAAGCCTTAAAAGGGACGCAGCTCCTCATTCGCATGTCATCATCTCTTTACCTACTGGTTGAAATGGGAATGGCTGGAGAACATATTGGACAACTATTCCTGTGGTAAGGTTTTAGTAAAATATATCTTCATTTAGGGTTGAGTCTGACTAAGATGGAAACTGGAGGAAACACAGTGCTGCCTTACGAAGTTTCCTCCCCGCTGCTCAGAATGGCACATCTAAAAAAAAACAATGTGTGCAAAAGCTGAAAATACTACACCTAGTAAAAATGTAAGCAACCTCAGTGTTTGGTTTGGCCCTCCTGGGCCACCGTAGTGCTAGTCAGTGCAGTATGCGGGAGGGTTACTGATGTTTTCGTTTAGAAGTTGAGTCAGGATTCATCCATCATTTAATAATGCTTCAAGTCCGTTAAATATGTCCCGGTCTTCCTGGAGGTACAGCTAATCTTCACATATATATAGTCTTTAAATATGTGTCTACTGCAGTGAAGCTTTGCATGAAAGGGTTAAAAAACACACATGTAAATCAATGAACATAAAAAGAAAATGTATTAAGTTAGTAATAATAAGACAGATTTAAATTTTATTTAAAAGAAGGTATTTGCTATATTAATGTTCATAGAAGGATGAAGAAATGAGTGTATTTTTATACACACACACACAATTGTGAAAATAAAGATAAATAATAATAACATTTAATAACATGAATAATAATATTCATGTTAATAAATGAGTGAATTTTGGAAGATTTAAGATGTGTGTGATGCAAGTTAGAGATGATACCATCAGTAATGTGATGAATAAATTGCCTTTCTGTGTTTTTTTTTTATAGGATTAGAAAACCCCAAAAGAAAAAAAGAAACTTTTTTCACACAAAACTTTAGTTACCACAGAAACGGGGAAAAAAAATCAGTCCGAGTGGAACAAAGTCTGAATAATACATAATAAAAACTCAATAACTTCATTTATAATTGCTTGGCTGCAGATAACAAGCACCTCTGAGAGCTACGACGTAAATTAGACTCTTGAGGTTGTCTGTTGAAAGGAGGACGGCAGCTTATTGGGAAAATAAAGGCTCGCTATGAGAGAAACGCATGCTCACAGCGATGCGACCGTGTGTTAATAACTCCTCTGCCAAGTGTGTTTAAATGAACACAAAAAGGATAAAACAGATGAGGTATTATTAGGTGGACCGACAGGTATACAAAATTAATAAACAGAGTAAACAAAAAAGGTTGTAAAAATCTAATTTGGCCATGTGTCTGTGTAGCGCACATGAAATAAAATCTAATCGTGGTGGAAAGAAAACAAGCTGTGGAGGAGACAGATTTATATTCTGGGCTCTTACCTGACATCCACTTCCCCTCCGACGTGCATCACAAAGGAGCCATCTGGCTGCTTCACTGACCAGAGGAAATCTAGCAGCTTCTCCCTGGAGAAGGATGGCACACAGGGGGAGGATGAGGGTGGGGTTCAAAGCATTGTGGGAAAAAAAGGGATGTGAAACTGTTAAGTACTTAAAATTCAACAGAGCACTAATGAAAAAGCACAAGTTCTCCTTTAAATCTGCTTCCAAGTCATTAAATATGAATGAAAATAAGTATATTCATCCGGTTTGTTCCACAGAGAACGCATGTAATCACCATGTCCTTACTCGTTAGCTTAAATAACGTTAACACGTTAAAATATATAGAACATTGCTTTCCTCAGATTTATGGTTCATTTTAGTGATGCACGATATGAAAAATGTCAACCGATACCGATATTTTCTGCTCGTCATGACTGATAACCGATAAGTTACCGATATTTTTATGTTTACTATAATCTGTGCTGGATGCAGTGATGGAAAACTGATATTTAAGTATCTCTGGCGTATCTGTAACACCAAATCAACAGTTTTGGTTCTTCAAATATTTATTTCTTTCATGTCGTAGCACAAAAATGTGGTCATTGAAATAAAATGCATCCCTTTAAAATTCAGTAACAGATGTACGACTTACCTACAAAGGTTTCTGTGTTTAAATATGAAATTATATGTACTGACATACTAAATAAATATCTGCTGATAATATCGGCCCAGTTTAGCGATATCTAACAGCACCGATATATCGTGCGTCTCTAATTCATTTTATTAAACTCCTTTTTAATGCTGCTTAATCTGCCCAGATCCTGGTTACTGGGGCCGTTTCTCCGTGTTCATCTGAGATCTGTTTCTTTCTGCACAGCATCTCTGGAGGGCTGTTTGGAGTCATTAAAGTAAAGGGGGGGGTTTATCTGATCTGAAAACTGGTTCCTCTAGAACGTTGTCACAACATATACGGCATCGTTTGTGTGACCAGGTGTCCCACTTTGCCCATCATCCCACAAACTGAGGCGACGCTCTGCTTCTAAGATCCAAAGCTCCCATCATAAGGGCTGCGACTGCTGCCAAACTGCAAACATGTGGGTCAAAAGCAGCGAAATTTGCCACCATTTTTGCTGCCTAGCAACACCCAGTGGGAGGAATTTAGAAACATCACAAAATATGCAGATTTTCGCAGATTATCCTGGAAACTACATAAAAAAGGGAAATGAGTTCTGACTGACAAAGTGTTTGAGTGATTTCTCATCTATGCACAATGTGAATCTGACGTCTTACAGCCTCGCAGGAAACATGCAGCTAAAAAAAAACTATTGATGCGTTCCAGCTGAAACTCTGAGACAGATAAGACGACAGATACAACATGCTAGTCGTGACATGTAGTCAGCACAGACAACGCGCAGCAGATAAGCTGCCTCCCGCCTACAGAAAGACGTATTTGATGTCGTTTTATTTAATATTTAACACCGTTTCATATCTCATAGCATATGGAGGGTGTGGGCTGACCCGGTCCACCATGAAAGAACCCCCCCCATGCAAGCGATCTGCTCTGATGAGTCATGTGTTCCTTCACATGATGGACAGCTGTGTGTGTGAGGAAACATCCTGATAACACTTTGAGGAAGATAGTGTTCCCTGTCGCAGGAATGTTTGGAAGAGGATGATAAAGAATTCGTTCAGAGCGGCTTCAGCAACGTGGTTTTAACATTGTGGCTGATAAATGAACACATTAACTGAAGTTATCGAACTGTATGACACTGAAATATTTCATATGATCTGATGTCGGGATTTGTTGCTTTCCCTTCGAGCCAAATGTGATAAAGTGGATCCGTAAGTGCGTCGTATCTACAGAAGTTACGCCGTTTTACCTGTCGATAACACTGTAGGCCTCCTCGGTACCGATGATGCAGAGGGCATTGACGGCAGCATAGGTGGGTGCAAGGTGGGCGTGCTGCCCCGGCCCTCCAGCGAACCCCCCCGTTGGGCTTTGACATCGCGCCAAAAATTGACACACGCTGGAGAGAAAAGATTCACATGTTAAAGTTAATTATTAGTAGGGCTGTAAGGAAATATTGATATATCCCAATATTTTTTAGGAGACAATATATCGATATGCAAACGAACGATATCGATCTTTTTATGAGCATATTTTTATTTATGAGGCAGATTGTAATTTATGTTTTCACCTTGTACACAAAGAGTGTTTTTAAAATAAAAAAAGGGGGAATGGGTATCTATTTTAGGCAAAAACAGATTTACATACATATATATTTAAAATGGAACATAAAACAAGTGAAATCATAATAGAAATAAAAATAACAAAATAAAATAAATATAAAATAAATATAAAATAAAATAAAAAAAAGAATAAAAATAATAAAAAAGAAGTGGGAAGAAGAAAACTTTCATTTAATCCCACCCCTACTCTTCTTTTTTCAGACATTTAGGACGAAGCTATACGAGTTATTTACGAGTGCAGATAAACACTTTTATAGCTTGGTGGTATAACACAATCATACCAATAATGGTCAAATTATATGGTAAGAAACAGCAAATACGAGTATTGTAATGGACAGCACAAACCAGCAAATAAAAAACAAAAAAACATGTAAAGCAGTGCTACAGACCCAGTATTGTTCTAATATTATGTCCATATACTGATATTTTGTCCTTACTCGTGTTGTGTATCCAGACTGTTTGCATCACATACTGACATACAGAAGTATGACATTTCCATACCCTCTGAAATTATAATAAGTTCTGTCTCTCATTACGAATAAGCTACGTGGTAGTAAATTACTGCAAGCTCTAAATAAAATTACCAGTGTAGAATATTTTACCAGTACAGGAATTTTGAGGAACTTTGCTTGAATAAAAAGATTATAACAGTGTTTAAAAAAACAACTTTATGGATGATTCGCAGAGCTTGTTTCTGTAATATGAATAATGGATGAAGTGCACGTTGATAAGTTTCTATTTTTAGAGAAATAGACCCCCCCCTCGTTCTTTTTCAGTAAGTTGGACATTTACTAGGCTGTGAGCTTTCTTACTATTAAATTCTAGTAATTTAATTGGCATTTATTCACCTTGTTTACTTTATAATAAGACTTAAGCCAAGAATGTTAAAACATAAACATGCATTCTTTTAAAAATGTGGCATTTCTGCTGAAATATTGTCTTTTGTTTGGCTTGTAGGACGTTTATATGCAGCTGCATATGGAAATAGCCTGATTTCCACCTGCACATGATCAATCTACACACTGCATCTCAGTATTTTGCATAAGCAAAGTCAGCTGGAGGCGCCCCTCCTCTCAGAAACACAGCTGGGTATTTTTCTCCAGCCGACGTGTCGTCCTGTCGTCCTCCAGCATGAAGAGGAATCGCATAACTGGGACTTTGCCTGCAGCCAACTGAGCCGGAAAGAAATCCTGCATTAACTTTGCCCAACCAGCGCCGTGCCAGTACTGACCTGAGAACAGTCATGGGACAGAGCGAGCAATCTGTTACAGGGCTGCATTGTTGCAAATCCTTGAACGGAGCCTGTGTGGTAGCGTACGTGAGGGGCGTCATGCTGGCGCGGCGCCGTGCCGGCCGGCGGTGCTGGCGCACATCGCAGTAATAATGAGAGCGTGGGCCGGCGGCCTGGCAGCGCTTCTCCGCGCCATTTGCAAAGTGTTACTTTCAATTTAATCAGACGACATGTTTGGTGGGAATAACCGAATGGAGGGTTTAACGTAGGCGAACATTGCTTAGAAAGAAAATAAGAGCCGCCTGATGCCATCATCAATTACCAGGCAGTGGTTCCGTAAAACTCCTCGTCTACCTCATCACCAGCTGCGGGAGGTTAAAATTAACTCTGATTAACAACAAAAGCATCATTACAGCTGGAAAAAAAGCTATCTCGTTTGTCTTTAATATGAAAGAAGATTAAAGTTTAAACATGTCGACCAGCTCTTAGCACAGCTGCCCCCCTGATGCATCAGCGTCACTTTTAATTTATTAATTTATTCATACAAATACAGACTGCATACTTACAGCCAGAAACTATTAAGGAATGAAGTCAAATGAACCCTCAGAGGCATATTTAATTATTCATATTTAAAAACGGGCCAGAGCCATCGCTTTCACACGGTTTGGGTTTGTAATGTCAACATAAGTGTTTATTTCACTATTTGTCCTTTAGTTACAGTTTATTCTTCTAATTATTGTTCAAAGAAAAAAATGCAAAGAAAAATTAAGTTATTGATCACAGTCTTTAAGGATTAAATTGTAATAAATAAATAAATCATTTCAGATTTCCCTAAAAGAATTCCTTCATGTAATATTAATGTCACGTAATATAAACAAACATTTTTGTGGCATTTAACTGTTGACTATGTTTTGCTTTAATTTGTATCGTTCCATTTCAGGATTTTGTTTTGCATCAGTCCTTTTGCATTATGGGAAATATTAGCAGGTCTACTTTGTGTTGCTCACTAATCAGAATACATCCAGAAGAGGTTCAGCTGCTGGTTTTACACATTACGGGCATGTTTGTGTCTTTGCAACTCACTCTGAGGCAACAGCTGCAGGAATTGGTTCCTCTAGTAACTCCAAACTGTGAAGAATCCAGAAGCAGAGCCACGGTCTGCTAGCATCCAGACACTACACACACACACACACACACACACACACACAGGGGGAAATGGGCATCAGGTGTACAATTACAGGAATAAATAAGCTCGTGAGATCAGTCAGTCTGAAGCAGAGATGATTGAAAAGCGTTCTGTCAATCAGAGGCGAGGCGACACAGAAAAACTCTGATCTGTCTTCAGGTTTCTGGGTTAACACTGGCGGGAAACAACATCGCACAAAATATACAATTTTCACCAAAATAGACCAGAATTTACTGGTTCTAATAAAGTTGCTAAATAAATCCAAGTATGAAGCTGCAGCTCCTGCTGAAATGGAGCGGTACTGTACCTCGTAAGCATCCGAGAGGTGGCGTAAACCCTTCTTCAGATACTGGTAGTGTTGTTCTCGCAGCAACGTTGGCCTAAACAGCAAACACATGTTGAAAAGATGAAAGTCCAACTATACAGAAGCAGCCGAGGTATTTTTACCGGTTAAACTCACGTCGCTTGGTTATGAAACAAATTAAACATTCACAAAAGTTGCAAATAAAAACAAAAATAATAGAAATATGCTCTACTTTGATAAAGTAATTCAATAAAGACTTATGGGAGCAGAAATCAGTGAACCCCTGCTGATACTCTATGAATCCATGAGTACCGTAGTTTATTTTAACGACAACAATAACCAAAAATCCAGACAACATATAAAAAGTCAGACATTAATATGACCCGGCACTACCTGCTCCATGCACTTGGCTCAGCGATAGATTAACTTTTTGTAGTTTTGTGATTCTTCTTACATAGGACTTGTTGGACGCTTATTCTAACACGCACACACCTACTTACATTTACTTGCACTTACACACCAAAAAAAAAATAAAAATAAAAAATCACATATCAGCACTTGACATAACGACATCGATGACTAGCAGTTCACCTCTTAATGTTGCATCATTCTCTGTGAATTTTTGCTTGTGTTGTTCTCTCGAATGTACGTCGCTTTGGATAAAAGCGTCTGCTAAATGCCGGTAGTAGTAGTAGTAGTAGTAGTAGCAGTAGTAGTAGTAGTAGTAGTAGTAGTAGTAGTAGTAGTCGTAGTAGTAGTAGTAGTAGTAGTAGTAGTACTAGTAGTAGTAGTACTAGTAGTAGTCGTAGTAGTAGTACTAGTCGTAGTAGTAGTAGTAGCAGTAGCAGTAGTAGTAGTAGTAGTAGTAGTAGCAGTAGTAGCAGTAGCAGTAGTAGTAGTAGTAGTAGCAGTAGTAGTAAGTAGTAGTAGTAGTAGCAGTAGTAGCAGTAGTAGTAGTAGTAGTAGTAGTAGTAGTCGTAGTAGTAGTAGTAGTAGTACTAGTAGTAGTCGTAGTAGTAGTACTAGTCGTAGTAGTAGTAGTAGCAGTAGCAGTAGTAGTA
>JBAMHX010000025.1:17301624-17314996 GCA_037177515.1 Pseudomugil tenellus | reverse complement strand
AGGCGTGTCCTTTTGATTGATGTGTGTTAGAGCGCTATCACTGGTTACAGCTGCGTACTTCCTGCTGGTTCCACCGTAACGAAGTCCTCTCTGCTCTACCTTTACATTCATTTTAGGATTTTCCGATAATTACAAAACAGCAAGATGGCGATGGTAGGACCCGTCTATTGGCTTCAAATGCGCTCTTCAGAAACTTATAGGTCACGTGATGTATGTGCTGTCCAGTATTTATACAGTCACTGTTGCCACCTCACAGACTATCACAAATACATCTATGATAATATTATGCATTTTGCAACATGCACCATACTATAGTTTCGCCATACCATTCACTTGTTGCTTTGTCTGTTAATGAGAGTGCAGCAGCCACGTACAGACTTCCTGGAGCAGATGGCGCACTAAAGTTTTCAGGTAGGGGAGGAGGGGGTCTCCACTGTGTCGCACCAGCACGGTGGTGTCAGCCGTTTGCTCTGCTTTAGCTGCACTCTTCTTTTTAAAGTGATACAAAAGCCCATGGATGAAAACTAAAACTACTTCCGGGATCGTTTTAAGTTACAATTAACACTAATAAAAGGTTTAAAGGTCATAAAAGTCTATTTCGCATAATATGGGACATTTAAAAACTAGCATTTAGCATGCTGAACAGTAGCAAAGGTACCAGTCTGTCCTAAGAATGATCTGTTTCTGACTTGTTTTAATTCCTAAGTGACATTTCTTATCTAAATGCATGGAGCTGCCTTTGCCAAACTGCCTTTAGGCAACAAACCACTGGTTTCCAAACATTAAAAGCCATATTATGTTATATTTGCCACCTCACAGTCTATACTATGCAAATCTATGATAATATCAGGTATTTTTAAACATGCACCAAACTATAGTTTTGCCATACAACCCATTTGGTGCTGAGAGATTTCTTGCTGGAACTGTGAACGTATGGATTTGCTTTTTTCCTGCTTGTTCTGTGGCCCGCCACACCACCATGCTACGCCTGTGTTGTGGCATCAGTCGTTTGCTCTGCTTCAGCTGCACTCTCCTTTTTAAAGCGATAAAACTGCAAAAACACATAGATGAAAAATAAAACTACTTCCAGGATCATTTGAGGTACAATCAACACTTATAGAAGGTTAAAAGTTCATAAAAGTCCATTTGGCATAATATGGGACCTTTAACCATATTTTTAAACGCAACTGAGTTTCACTTTATGCACAATGCTACACCCTACCTGGACTTTAACACACTCGCTTTTTTTGCACGCACACCAGGACTAATTCATCAAAGAACCCCAACAAGACAATTTAGGAGGAAAAGAAGAAAAAACAAGAGAGAGAAGGACACAGTAACCAATAAGATAAGAGCCAACTCATTTTAACTAGTTAGAGAGAGTTAAAACATGATGCATGATGGATGCTGCTGTCGTCATGAGGTGGTTCAGGACACATAAATGGTACCGGGCCCATCCACTAACCTGATATGATGGTGTGCGTGCAGGAAATATTCCAGCAATTCCTTCCGTTTTTGGAGAAAGAGGAAAAATAACATTCTGTATAAAGCTGCAACGAAAATAAAGCAAAGTTTATGGATGATTTTTCATTTTAATGGTTGCTCCCTGAAATCCATCAAAAGACAGATGGGGGAGGACCCTTTCCTTTCATGCTCCGATGTTGTGACATCATGCCGACATTTTCTACTGATGTTTTAAAGCAAAGCTAAAGACCCACCTGTGTATTACTGTATGCAAACTGAGTAGTGTTGTGTAGCTTTATAAGATCTTTATTAGTTCAATCTTGTTTTGATGGATCCTATTAAACTGTTTTAGTGAACTGATTGAACGATCCCTTTATGTGACACACTGGCCTAAATATACAGTTGGATCCTTTAATTTGTCTTCTGTGTCCCGACATGATCACTTCATTTCATTTCAGAGAGCTTGTAGCTGCATACCGAGATGTAGCAAAGAGAGCAATGAAAGAGTTTGTGCAGAATAGCTCATTTGTGACCATAAAAGCAACAACGAGGAAGAAACGGCGATTGCTGTTGTGGGAAACAAACGTAAAAACTTTAACCTAAAATACTGCAGTGCCCTCTAGTGGAAGTTATGCCCAACACATATGCCAAGATGAAAAACACATGGAGTATGTGGGCTATGGTAACGTTTGACATGAACATAACTGTTTATGTATTGAAAGGCTTAAATGAGCTGTTAAACTTTGTAACGAAGCAGTGGCCCGTTACTTGGATTCAGACTTTAATTAATATTTTAATACTTATTTTACATTTTCAAATGTCTGGATCTGCACTGACTTTGACCTTGTCTTTCAGAGGCTGGAGAAGGCAATGAGTTTTTATATTTTAGACTCTATATATGGAGTTTTTAAAGGTGTGCGTCCATATTGTTTTTAAGGTTGGGAAACACCCCTGTGGAGTGAAATGGTTCAGTCTGATCAGCAGCTGAGAATAAAAGAGGGCCGGTTGGCTCATTATGGAGGTTGCTGGTGGAGGCTGTGCTGCTCCACAACAGGCTGGTGAAGTCCCTGGTTTTTATTTCACCAAATAAAGATTTTTGTATTGGAGACGTATTTGGTGGTGTCCAATGTTTCCAGCCGCTCTTTACGTCAGCCATCTTACAAACATGCAGGATAGTGGTTCTGCAGGACAACACATAAATGAACAAAACAGCAATGCATGTGCAAACTCGCTTTCAGGGTCAATTTAGCATCACCAGTTAAACTTTTTTGCGTGTTTTTGAACTGGTGGGGGGAGCATGAGTAAATGGAGAGGACTGACACATGCTAACTCTGAACAAAGAGGCTTAAACCTCAGACCCCAGCTGAGCTTTAAACCAGGAAACCTCCACACAATGAGACACCAGTGGAAACCACCAATATGTATGAGGTGGGTTTGACAAACAAGGACTGCAAAGCTAGTTACATTAACACAAAGGGCTTAAATCTAAACATTGTTCTGGGTTACAAAAAAAGCAAGGAGATTTTCCAAAGTACACATGGCTGATGCTGCGATTGGTCCTGAGAAAAGAGTTTGATTAAATACTCCATGTTTTATCCGCCTGTTTAGGTTTTTCACACATACTGCAAAGTGAAATGTTAAAAAACTTGATCTTTAAAGATACTTTTGATTGAAAAAGACAACAGAGATTCAACATCACTATTTTAATCCATCAGCTATAAATCCTGTCTAAGGCCCCGTTTACACGGCAACTGCGGTCACACAAAGATGACATCATACTCACGAGCCAGTTCAAGAAAACAATAACACAACATGGTGGAACTTCAAGTTACATTAGAAGCTGTAAATGTGTGTGCGCTTCGCCATGTTGTTTTAATTTATCGCGCTCGTAGACATATTTATAAAAACTAGATGCCTTGTCTGCGCTGTTTGTCTATGAAGTCAAACGGGCTCACTCGGCGGACATCTTGTGTCAGTCATCTCGCTCATTCATGACATTAGCTGTGTCCCAATTCAGGATCTTTTTAATAAAGCATTTACTTTAAAAACAAACATAACTTGGTGCCACCTACACACTGGATGTGCATACGTTACAGGAAATTGGAAGTTTTGTGCACTTTTGCGTCTCTGTGTGCACTCAGGTTTCCCCAACCCAAACAGTCGTGTAAACGCGGAATTAAAGTGAGAACAAAATGCTACTTTTGCGTTTTTGCTTCGAATCGTTTCCGTCTAAACGTAGCCTAAGTCTGACACCTGCCTTTGTTTCAAAGCTAAACAAATAGATAAAGAATACAGCAACGTTTGCTGACTGGTCTCATGGTCAAGGGTAGTATTTGGAGATTTTTGCCCAAAAGAAAGTAATCTGTAGTATTTGAAAAATGTCAATTTAAAATATAAAAGGGGGATTGGGGGGGTGGGGGATTATTTACTATTTTCAAGCAGCAGCAGTGGACAGAACGTCATTAACTGAGCAAGCATCTGTCACTCCGCCAGGCAAATCTCCCCACCAGTTTACTCACAACGACAGTTTCAACAAAGCACTAATTGCTCACACACTCCAATCAAGACACACTGGTCTCCACTTCTGAAAAACAAGCGCATCAAATCTGTCTATTTTGCAAGCACACTGTCTGCATTACACCCCTCAGAAAAGAGGACAAAGGAGCCAGTGTGTGTGAAAACAACTTGTCGCCTTTCTTCATGTCAATCTCTATTAGTGTAGGAGCGCTGTTTGAGGGAAAATTTGTGAATGAGGCTCATTCTTTTCATTCCTCTGCTTCCAGGGGTAACACAACCAGGAATTCCACCCCCCTCCTTTTCTAGGTTACCACAAGCATGCATGCAGAACGTTCTCAGCCCATACCAAACATATCCACTTGACAACTTTCATCAGACATGAAACTTCTGGCTGCTGCAGAGTCACAGTCGGAACTGGTCCAACCATGTAGTGATGTATAGGACAAGCTGCAGTGGATTAGGGGTCAGAGACAGCCCCCATAGCAGCCTTCCTCATGTGGCTTTCTCATGAGCCTGTGGCACCAGAGAACCCATACACAGAATTCATCTCAACACAGCAAGATGACACACAGTAGAAAAAATCAGGAATAAATAAAAAATAAATCACCACAAAGATCTTTCTTTGACTTGGTAACATTTGCATTGAAATAGTAATATCACAATAACTAAGGAAATGTATGTTTGGTTGATTATTTTACCTTTTTGATAATATCAGTTGGAGTTGTATTGCAAATTACTGGAAAGCCCAATTAGTCACCTGGTCTATTAGTCACCAATAGGATCAAACTGGTAATTCAATTCAATTCCATTTAGTTCAATTCAATTCATTTCAGTTCAGTTCAACTCAACTCAATTTAATTCAATTCAATTCAACTCAATTAGATTTTGTTAAATTCAATGCAATTAAAGTCTATTCAATTCAACTCAATTCAGTTCAACTCAACTCAATTTAATTCAATTCAATTCAATTAAACTCAACTCAATTCAGTTCAACTCAACTCAATTTAATTCAATTCAATTCAATTCAGTTCAACTCAACTCAATTTAATTCAATTCAATTCAACTCAATTCAATTTGGTTGAGTTCAGTTCAATCCAATTCAATTCAATTAAACTCAATTCAGTTCAACTCAACTCAATTTAATTCAATTCAATTCAGTTCAACTCGATTCAATTCAATTCAACTTTATTTGTATTGCGCCATTTCACCACAATGTCGTCTCAAGGCGCTTCACAGAGCTAATTAAAAAAATAGCCTTATATAGTGAACCAGCTAGATTGCATCGAATCTTGACTTTGATAAAGATTTGATCCAATCTGCCATCCTGAGCAAGAATGGGGCGACAGTGGGAAGGAAAACTCCCTTTTAACAGTGAGGCAGAACGTCCAGCAGAACCCGGCTCAGGTAAGGCAGCCATCTGCCTCGACTCGCTGGGGTCAGAGAGGACAGGAAAGATATATACACTGAGCTTCTATCCAGGATTTGTTGTGTAAGAGTTGTGCTTCTGTGGAACGATTGACACAGTTAAATGTTTACTCGTTCATCCCATTTCTCAACCAAGAGTCGTGGAAGGTCAACCATCGTACATCACTCTAGCACGTGCATGTCCAAGCTGACCCCTGAAGCTTCAGGTCTGGGCTCATCCTCTCCATGCTAAAACTCTGTGATGGACTGTGATGCTCATGGCTTTGTGGTGGGAAGTGTTTGGAATCACAGTTCAGATTCCAGACATTTTGGATTGACACCAGCATCTCATTCTGAATAAATGCCAGTCATATAGCTATGCTGGGACTGACACACTCCATATGGCACTGCCATTTCAAAACAGGAGTAAAAACCAACAGGAGAATATATTACTGGTGATTTTGGGGCTTTTTTAGGACACCATCCAGATATTGCTCATTCCACAGAAGGCAAGTCCTTACAAGTTTGACATGGATGTAAAGCTGACTATCTAGGTCCAATCCCATTTCTCATTCTTACCCTTTGCCCCTTCAAACGGAGCCACAAGTGGTAGGGCTAAGTTAGCCCTACACCCCTTCACGGCCAGCGGTGACGTTGCAAAAAAATTTTTAATAACGTTACCAGAGTAGATAAGCATGTCTCGCTACAGAGCACTGCTAACGTTCAGTATGCTACATTACTGGAGCTTCAACTGGAGCTAGCAACTTTTTTCCAGTCTACATTTTTTTAAAAGGTTGACTACCACATATTAAAATTATGTTAAACTACACAAATCAGCGTTTGTCATCATTTTTAAAAACTTTTCAGTGGACAAAATACATTTGTGAACTTCTTTAGACTCGACAGTAGCCATCACGTTGGTAAAGTTGGGAAATTTTGTTGGGAAAATCTTCGTTTGAAGGGGTATATAGCCCTATCACTTACCCCATTCTCTCTGTCCTCATAGGAATTGGGACACCCCTACCCCTACACATGAACACACAAAACGTATGGTAGGGCCATGTGGTGAAATGGGATTCACCCTAAGACTTCCCAATAATGTCTTAAACATTACGAGTTGGTATTAAGGGGGAGAAATGATCATATAAGTTTACATTTAATGTCTAAACCTTGCCATAAAACCTTTTGTCAGACTGTAACTAATGTGTAAACACGTAAATGAAATGAAAAGACCAAATGAATGAAGTACGGAAACAGAAACTGTGGTCATGAGCTGGAATCCCAGACTGGCCCGCTTCCTCCTTATCTGATACTGGACCAAAAGAACTTTTCCAAGCTTTTATTGTCCAACTGCATTGGCAAAAGACACAAATCATGTTGACCTATCCTTCTTTGAAACTCATATTGGGCATTAGGACAGAAAACTTTATCATGATGAAATGTAGTATTAATTGTACTTAATTAGTTTAGCGCAATATTCCATTAACATGTAACTGGGGCATTCCAAGTATCCCAGTTTTTATTGTCAAACTATGTGAAAGCCTTACTGTGCTAATGCAGGCGTTTATATTGCAGTTTCGGGAAATGGAGGCTCGTGGAAATTAATAATAAGAAAGGTGTCAAAGGTCAAAGTTTCCTTTTATATAAATGTGACTATTTCTCACATATTTGGAAAGAATCATGGGATGAAGATAGATATATAATGATGCATGTATAATATTACATATTATATTATTATATTGGATTAAGGGAATGTATGAGACTGCAGAGTAGCATCTTCTTTCTTTTACTTATTTTCTTTTTTATTCTTTTTTTTTCCCAAAAATATCTTTTTATGTTTTGTGTAATGTTATAAAATAGAAAAGTGGTTGTTGCAGCTTTTATGATTTATTTGAAATTTTAAATTGTGAATACGGGGCAGACACTATAAGTTAATACTTCTTTCTGCTCCCTTTCATTTGTGGTATTTAATTTAAATATGTTCAACTGTTGTAATTGTTTTTAATGAATGAAATAAATACACAAATAAACAAACATAATATGTGTAATCCCACCTCCATGTGCGATCAGAGTTCTTACGAGTCATTATTTCACTCTAAATACTTGCTCCATCACTACTTACTGAGATTTTAAAGAGTGAATCCTGTCGCTGGTTGTCAGTGATGTGTCTGCATTTTGTTAATCCAAACTGAATTACATTCTGCGGTTAACCCAATTAGACTACTTGAGTTAATCCTGGGTGGGTGGGGGTCCACTGGAAAACAATACAAACCACCCACACAAATATCTGCCACATGACAGAATGGGGTGGCATTAAGATTCATATAGGAACAGGCTTTAACGATGGCAATCTTTTTTCCTTTGTCTTTGTTATGTAACCCTGGATGACATGTTAGAATAATGGATGCCTGGATGAAGTGGAAATGAATGGAAAACAGTCTGAATGTGGAAAATAAGAACTGCTGTCACTGGAAAGAAAATGATTAATAGAAATGAAATAAGAGGAACACTCAGAGGAGAAATAATAGAAATATAAGTGCAAGTGGCACCGTAGAATTCCACTGACTGTCATCGTACCCACACTTTTCACATTAATATACCTGCTGAGCAACTTTAATTAATGTTCTTTGTCTTATCTCATTAAAAATGTATGAAGAAATAATTAATGTATGTGTGGAAAGCATGCAGGTGGAATTTGCAAATGGCACGTGTAGGTTGAAGCAATAATCAGTCCCTTTGCATGAATAATTATACGTATCTCTTTTACATTTTATTGCCAGTTGATCTTAATGTTTCAGAACATTTATGAAATATGCTGTGAATTCTGCACTTCTAGTCACGGTGAGATGCTCAGACATTTATCATTTTGCCTTTGGTTATCAATCTTGAGTATAATTTCATTTAACCAGATTCTGTATTTCAACACAGTCATGAATATATTAGATTTTTAAAATGAGAGTTTTACCAGTGTTGCGCTTGAGTCTATTTACATGTCTAACCATTTTCTCCTCCTAATGTTTGCTTATAGCTGGAGGCTGCAGATGTTGCCTGTAGCATTACACTCTGAAGTGATTTTGTGGGTAATATGAGGTGTTTCAGCTCCGGTTGTGCTAAAAAATACGTAACCACGCATTTTTCATGAATAATAACATTAGCTAAAATATAAACAAAGATTCATGAACCAATTTTCCCCTGCAACTCTTTGAGCCACGTAACTATTTTATAGTTTTTTGCATGCATTAAAAATGATTTGTGTTTCTTTTCAACCACAAGGTTTATTTCAATACTTATGAAGTCACAGTTTAAGTAAAAAGAGAGAAAGAGAGAGAGAGAGAGAGAAAGAAAGAGAGATAGCGGTTCAGATTTTGTTTAAGGACTGAAAAAAACCTGTCAGATTCAGTTCTCCACTGTTTTTCTTAGGTTGGGCTTTAAAGGGTTAAAGTCCCCAAATTATTAAACTTTAGCTTTTAATAAGTGAACTAAGATCTAAGAGTTGTTAGTTTACTTACGTAAACGCAAGTTTTGCCCCCAAAAAATCAAAGCTCAAAGTTTAAAAGTCCTTAAAAAAATCAATGAAAGTATTGAAATAATCATTAAAACGTGGCTCATATTTTAAGATCTGATCATTTCATTCAGTAACAACATATGAGGTTGGAAAAGAAGAGTTTTTGTCATTCAGTGCATAGTGCAACCTCTCTTGCACTGCATTGTGGCATTCATTATCTTGAAAGACTACAATTTCTGTGAAATACTTTTACTGTTTTTATAATAACTGTTTCCTTTGTTCAGAGTACTGTGTTGGTGTGTGCATGTGTGTGAGCAGACCTATTATTACTCCGCATTTTCACCCCCGTATTCATCCTAAATGCTTTTTATCTTTTGTTCAAGTGTTGCTGGTTGAGAAAGATGTTCCTTGTTAAAAAAAAATGCATATTATTAAAAACTAAGACAAAGATTTAAATAAATATTAAAAGCAATTTATTTACAGGAACAAGAAATAGACCAATGCAATTCAAGCCTTTGTATCTTGTATTTAAATTTTCAATTACAATACATAACACACACACACACACACACACATATATATATTTATATAAATGTATAAGCACAGTGATCATTTATTTATCACGTGCTCTTAAAATGCCCCCAAAAAACTATTTTGTATATCATGTAAAACAAAGGGAAATAGTTTAAATGTTTAAGCTAACATGCAGTTTTTGTCTTTTTGCAGCTGAAACTTGTCTTATTTTTTACTTAGACATATTACTATGATAACTCCTAACTCTAAATGCTTCTTTTCCTACTACAAATACTGAAAAGAGGATAATTCCCACCCAGCATCTGAGCAAACCTCATTTCAGCTGTCCTATTAAAGGGTAAACTCCAACAAACAGCCAGGGAGCAGTAAAGTTAAACAGTCTTGCACTACACTTTCTCATGGATCCATTTAATATTTGCCCTTCACAAACATTCAGGCCCAAAATAAATTCATTATCCTCTCTTTGTGACATATGGATTTGTAGGAGGGTGTGTGATAATAACACACAAAGCTCATTCAGAGACTGAAACCTTTTCTAAGTTGGAAGAGCAAACAAATATAAACCTGTGCTGAACTCGTCGCAGTCGCTGTTAATGTAGACTCTTTTTAAAAGGTACTTTTAGTAAATAGTTATACCTTGATAGTGCAAATATGATGTATATATTGATACTACCAGATATCTATCGCAGGGAAACGGTTTGCATTTAGGATCTAGCTCTGCCAACCTACACGTTGGTGGTTTGATTCCAGGCTTCTGCTGTCTACATGCTGAAGTGTCCTTGGGCAAGACACTGAACCCCATGTCCCAGATGCTAAATGACTGTAAAACAGAATGTTGCGCCCCCAAATTTTTACCTTAATCTGAAAAAAAAAGACTGCATCGCTTTGCATATCACCAGAACAAAATGTACACAATTCAAATAACATGTTTCAATTGGAAACATCTGTTGGGCGCATTAGTTAATTGGTATAAGTTGAACTGCACTGCATGTTTCCGCAGCAGTCATGTTTAAAGCTTCAGTCAGCAACAGAACAGTTTACAAAGTCTTTTTCAGTCAAGGTGACGTGCTGGAGAGGGTTAGAATAAAAAACACTGCTCACTTTTCCTTATTAAAACTCGTATTTGCTGATTGTAAATCTTGCATGAAGGCTTTCAAATGACAGCAAGGACTTGAGAAAAAAAGAGACTGATCAGTGTTACCTTGCTGCGAGACAGACAGAGGCTCACTCCCGGTCCCACAGCGTGTCACACGCTGCGTGTGCTCGAGATTTGGTCATAAATCATTAAATAGCTCATTTTATTGCCATCCTTCATCTTGTTTTATCTCACAGGATTATTTGCTGAGAGAAAAGAAAAAAATAGTAGTTGGAAGAACCTTTGGTGTAATTATAGTATAATGTCACAGAGTATCAAACTGTATTCAATCACAGAGTATTACAGACTCAAATGTGAATCCTTTCCAAATGTTTCTGACACCACTATTGGAGTTTCTTATGCACCCTGTGTGTGACCTTTGTATGTTTAATCTTCTTTCCCCGCCTGGTGTCTGATCACTAATCTGTGGTTTGCATTTACTTAAGATTCAATTCTTTAATTCTGGTTGATGGACCGGTCTGAATGCACACTTAACACCAGCAACCAGACTGTTTGGGTTTAAGGTCTACAATTTCATTTAAAAAAAATTAAAAATATCAATATCACTAATACCATGAGGCTCATTTTTAGCCACAGTAAGAAGGTGAAGTAAAAACTAAACGAAACACATTTATCACCTGAAGTCAGATGCTATTCAGAGGTAGATTTAATTTTTCAGAGTGAAAGCATAAAGAAAATATGTCCCAGATTTACTGAACTGATTCAAACTAATTTAGTCAAGGCAAGACAAAATGCAAAGATACTCTAATGACAAAAATCTTGTCAAGGGTTACTACAATTTTTAAGTGTTGTAGATCATACAAAGTGCCAGTTATCTGTGTTATACACACAAGTATGTGTTGCTTGATTAAAACGAAACAAATACATAAATGAAAAAACAAAGTCATAGTTGAAAAAGCCCACTCGACTCTGTTGCCAGAGCAACACTGTCCGTGCTCCCATCTTTTCTCCACTCTTCAGCCATCCACCCGCTCCTTTCGGTCCGCTGATAGTTGTCTCGCGAGATTACGTCGATGCGCAAACAAGCGTTTTGATTTGTATCGCGAGAGTACAGTCCTCCAGAGTTTGAAGAGGCGGTGACCTCATCGCCGTCGCGAGGCGGAGCGAACCGCAGCAACTTTGGATGAACTTCTGATTTAAACACACAGAGGCGGCAGGCAAAGCGGACGGATAGAGATAGCTAAAAAGCTCAAGAAACCCGGAGGCTGTCTGCTGTCCGGTTAATTTGCAGTAGTTACGGTTTGTGTATACCGGTAACTGTCCAGCGCGAGCGTTATTTTTCCTCAAACGGCGGACAAGGTGGAAATGAATAAAGGTAAGCAGATTCTCTGCACCGTTCGGTCCTCACTCATTCATGCAGAATAAATAAACAGCGTTATTATTATTTTGTAAACCGCAGAGGTTATAGTTTAATCTTTAATTGCACGTTTTGGACAAACACACATTAAACTATATATGTAGTTGAACGTAACGCCGTGGAAAGAAAACTACTGTGAAAGTTTAGCTAGCAGTCATCCTGCACAGTTCCCTTATGGTTTCCCGTTTTATCGCGTATTTTGTGCGATGTTAAACCACCATTCAGTCAACATTTCGCTCCATGACACACCACAGCTGAAAATGCAGACAAGGATGCTCTTAAAGAGACAGGAAATGTTGCAAAATGACCACCAGATAGAGATAACTGTTTGCATGACTGCTGTATAATTGTGATGGCAAGCTGTGGGTTTCCTGTCCCCTGTCTGTCTCGGTGTTCTTTCCTTTTGGGTGAAAGCTGCACCAGTTACACCGACTGGGAAGCTCTTTCCCACCTTGTCTGTGCAAAAGCATGAGTCACTGCAGTGCATGTTTTGTTTGGACTTTCTCCAAAGCTGTGTAAGGTGTTAAAACGGATCTTAATCCCTCACAGAGGCGCAGCTGTGAATCTGCGAAGTTGTTCCTTTCACAAAATTCATTTTCAGGGTTCTTAAATGTAATTAATCATACATAATCTGCCATTTAAGAGATCACTACACACATAGGGACTTGCATGAAATCAAACATCAAGTCATTTCCACTCAGGCTTCTGTCAAAACCAGTCTCATTAATCAAAATGGCCGTCTGTGTAGCCAAATCAGATTGGAATAGTGATGTAACAGTGTGTGATTAACATCCCATAAAGCTGTGATCATCCATTTCAGATCAACAAATAGCACCCTCTCCTCTTAAAAATGTCATATTTGCAAAAATGTTTGCTCTCATCAAAGCTTCCATTCAACACATTTCATGTGTCAGAGCCATCTCTTTGCCCTAATGACATCCTGGGGGGGATTTTTATTCTAAGTGGACCCCCTGTAGATGCTCTGTCTTCTGTTATTACTGCCATCTCCACCTGTGGAGTCTTTCCTCAGGCGGCTAGCGTCACCTTTCACTCCCCATCCTCCTTTTGAGTGGACACGAAGACATTGCATCACTATTTATTGGGAGTTTTTTGAACCTGCAACGGCATTGAAGCGCGTTCTGCTCTCTGTTTTCACTGCTGCAGCTGCTGCGTCAAACAAACAAACTCATGTATTAACAGTTGAACATCTCATGCCATTAACCCCCCCCCCCATCATCGGAGCCGTGAATGCCAAGGCTGAGCAGATCTGGAGGCTGCGTCGCATTTACAATATTAAGGAGGCTATTGAAATCGAGTGTGTAGGTGGAGGCCCACATGTTCTGTCACACACGGAGCTGTTGAAGAAAGTTGGTGAGTAGGGGCGGGACGTGTATGGTAGAAAGTGGGTGTATAGGGGCGGGACGTGTGTGGTAGA
>JBAMHX010000025.1:17263313-17289229 GCA_037177515.1 Pseudomugil tenellus | reverse complement strand
TCTGGGAGAAGTAAGAGTGTCCATGTACTCCTTAATTTCCTTTCAGGACTAGCTAAGCTCGCTATCTGGAAAACCAGGAAGGCACGTGTGAGAGGTGGGGGTCTGGTGGATGTGGTGATGGTGTTTAAAGGGATGCTAGCGGCTCGGCTCAAACTGGAGTTTGAGTTTTATCGGCTCACAGATGGGACGGCCACATTTGGGTGGGGGGGAGGGATATGCAGGATGTGTTGTGTCAATGAGAATTGTTTGATTTTACTTTTTTGAGTGTTTTGTTTAACTGATATTTGTATTGAATCTGATTGACTGGCTTATGATAAATTTTTTTCTTGCTTAGTTCTGATTTTTTTTTTCTGTTGTAGGGAATATGTGTGTGTTTTTTTTTTTTAATAAATGTCTTTTAAAACTCAAACTCTTTCTTTCTCTCTTTCTTGTAGCATTATGACATTAAGAAGAAGACTCTCCTGTTTTTTCTTCAGTAGAAATAAATATTGAATGCATTTTGTGTACTTAAGATGTACAAATGTCTCCTCTCGTGTTGGCAATGTGTTATTCAGTGATTATTGTGGACAGGAAGTTGTGTGAAGAATCAGTAACTGTGACTTTCCTCAGCAGACTGATGAGTTTCTCTTGGCACACTATTCCAGTAGCATTAGGACTGAATAATATGCAACAGATGTCTTCCAGGAAAGAGTTTATCACACAATAAGCTCTGCTTAAATGCCTGTATTGGAGTTTCTGTCTTTTAAAGCTCATCTGCTTTTCCTTCTATGACCTCTGTGAATCAACAATATAGGTAGTTCATGTCTTAAACTGTGTTTTAAACACTGGTTGGTATTCATTAAAAACAGTCTCTTCTGGTCTCCGAGTGCTTTGTGATGGTTGATGAACTTCTCCCTTATCTTGGTTTTGTGTTTCTATATTTGGTGGGGCTGACCCAATGATGATTATATAATTGATTAGAGCTGGGCGATTAATTGATTTAATCTTTTGATATGAATTTTTGTTTATGAAAATGTATTTTTAAGTAAATTGAGCACCTTTTGGGCCTCCTTACATCATAGTAATGTCAGTGTAGTCCTGCTGATTTCCCACAAATCCGCTTAAACACATCAGCATGGCAGCTAGCAAAGAAGAGCTTGTTCTCAAAAAAGGCCAGTTTCCTTTATTATTTGGAACCAGTATGGTTTTGCAATCATGGATTTGATACGGGTAAAAATGTGAGAAAGGATTTTTAGGTAGCTACTGATAGCTTACTTCTTTGTGGGCACTATAGCATCAGAAGGAGGAGTGGGGATCAACTAGATAAGCTCCTGGCATTGACTTTAAAAAATATCCAGCAGGAACTACCTTCACACTGAAGCTCTCCTAAGTTAAATCATTATAGAAGCATGTTGGAAATTGTCTGGCACCCCTCTGGGTTAGTTGTGCAAAAAGTTGGTGCTTTGCCTCTAAAACGGTCTTCATCCACTCAAACGTCACTTTGCAGGCTTGCTTCAGCTCTACAATATAGAGGTTAAGTAAAAACATTGGGCTCAACTGAAGATCGACAGTAGTAAAGGCGGAATACAAGAAGTTTGTATATTAGCAAGATAAGGTTTGATGTGATAAATCCAAAAACATGGGATTTTAAGTTAGCTCACAGTGCAGATGTGACATAAAAAGTTGTAGATAGTAGAACATGGCTGACTGATGAATGCAAGGCTGGGAAAGATGAATGCCAAGAAGATCAACACCTCACACGTAATTGTGTTTTTTAGCCAGAAAATACCCTAAATGCTGGTAGTCGAGCAACGTCCTGACCCTTTCTTTGGTATTGAGCTGTGGGGCTGAGGCCATTGTACTAGGTCTTCTATTTAAAGACCCCTTTGCTCTGAGAGGTGCAAAATGTCACATCTGTCAAAATGACACAGGCCTTGCTGTCTGCAGCCAAATCCTCATGCCCTCGCGTCCCTTGTAACGGCGTTAACCGTGCAACCCCTGCACATAGTTTCTCACGACCATTAAGCATGCACTTGTCAATCTTCTACAACATGTTGTGACCAATGGCCTTTGCGCATTTTGCCTGACCTAATTGATACAAACTAGTCTTTGTGTTCAGATTTAAAGCAACTACTAATATATGTGCAGGAACCTATGCAATGTTTTCAAACTACAGCTCTGAAATATTTAGTATTTGTATCGATAGTAATGTCTTCAAATTCATTACAGACCAAAAAGCATTTTTGAAAATAACATTTTTTTATAATAATTTAGTATAAACACTAACAATAACAAAACTTAAAAGCTTCAAAGACCAACGTAAAGAAGCTTTAGATGAATGTAACATGACATGCATCAAGATAAATGTGACTTTTGTTCTATATGTTTTACTATTCATTACTGTTTAAATCTGGAGCTACACCACCAATCAAAAAACATCTTTTTGTTTGTCAAATTAGTTTGTGCACGTTCTTATTGTCACTTGACAACTTTCCCCTGTTAAACTGATCACTTAACTCAAGCTGTCCTCCCACACAACTTGTCAGACTATGTTTTGTCTTTGCCTGTAATGATGCTACAGGGTACTCTGGTGCTTTCAGATTGTTCAGTGTCAGCACAACAAAGAAAAGAGAGAACAAGACTCTGGGCTAATTGCTGTAAGTACAGGGATTGTGTCTTCAGATTTCAGGTTTAAAAGCGTTTGCACACGCTTTCTTCTCTCTTATTTACCTTGAGGCTGGCACAGCATTTTTTTTTAAGCTTTGTTTGAGGGCCGTTGTTTGTGGTTGGTAAATAGACATATCGCTCACTAGCACTGACTCAAATTTTAAGAAGCAGCCGAAGGAAACAGAACCAACTGTGTTTGCAAAAGTGAGTACGTTTATTGTCAATTGCATACAGATTTATCTGTTGCCATTAAAGCAGGTAAAGTGTTTCTTTTGCAAAGTCTGCAGGCTGACTGTCATAAACGTATTAGATTGCTCTGCATTATTAATGTATTCGTGGTTTACATCAATGAGGTACCTTGCCAAAAGTAAAGGCAAAAACAGGAAAAAGGTTTGTTTTTTTTCTTTAAAAAAAGGCAAAAGTATTTTTAACAAAGAAAATATTCAACCGATAATCACCTTGGAGACAGTCTAAGAGTCTAAATGGCAACTTGCTGGTGCCATGGCCGTCCCAGTCACAGCTGCTGCTAATGGTGTGAACACGAGAAAAGAAATTAAATAGGCGAAGAACATAAAGCAGAAAGCAGCATGTTTTTCTTGTCAGGCTGTTGTGGTCTGAAGTTTTATGAGCTTTGGGTCTTGGGATGTGGTAACAGTGATTTATAGCTTTCATTATCACGTTTTTACCACACTGTTGGATCCCAGTAGACTCCACACAGGCCAGCACACACTACTGAAGTAACTATTGAGGCTTTTATTCAGCCAGATTGTGGTTAGACACCGGCATCAAACAGGTTAGGGTTTTTTATGCTTCAGCTTTGACTACATGGATTACGTGATGCTTCCCAGTGTCTGCGTCAGGTGCAGGTGGTTTTTTTGAGAGAGAATCTGCACAAACGCTTCCCGACTTCCAGAAAGTTTGATGCTATTTTTAATGCTTTTCCTGCGCTCACTTCAGATCGCAGATGACAACTTAGTGCGTTTTCCAGATGAACCCTTGAACTCAAGGCTTCTGTTTTAATATTTACTCTCCTCCTTCACTTCACCTTTTTATATTTTTATTTACTTCTGTCTGTTGGCCTCTTCCTCTGAGTAACAGTTTAGTTTCCTCCTTCACTTTGCTTCATTTTACAACTCCCCCCCATCCTGCTTGGTATGATTTACAGCCATAGCAAAGGATCTGCTGTTTGGTCATGTGTTCCCTCTCTGCCACATTCTCAGGCTTCTTCAGACACACAGTTTCCTTTTTGTTGTTTCCAAAAACACTTTAAACCTACACAAACGTACTAAATAAAACTAGTAATAGCTAGTGTTAATAGTAACGTCTCAGTAGTAAATCTGTAATGATATTGAGAGGTTTTAGCCGTTGGATGAACTTCTGGAACTTTGTGCGTATCTTGGCTTGTCAAATCTCCCCGAACGCCAGTGAAACGAAAGACTCAAGCCAGGTTTGTTGAACAGCAGCTAAAAGCAAGCTGTACTTTGAAAAAGGTTTAACTGACAAACAGATTTGATACAGTGACTCTGCCAAACCGTATCCCTGTTTTCCAAAGGGCAGCAGAGTGTGGGAGAGGAATACTGAGAAATGTGAAACTCAGGCAGCTGAGACTTGATCAAGAATTGTGCTCAAAACAGTAGAAATGGGTTTAGAATGGGCACAAAGGGAGGATAGGTGGCAAAGCAACAAAGCTGCTTATGCTGTCTTGAAATGGCGTTGGAAGGAGATCTCTGCAAGCGCTTCAAGTCTCCTCATAAACCTTCATGGGGCTTTATATGTTCTGCTCCTCTCTCTCTGTAGTTAGACCTTTTCCACACTTTATTCACTGACTTTTGTCTTGTGATTCATTCTTTTAGCATAGCTTGTTAGGATGATATTTTTATGAACTCTTAAAAAAAAAAAGACTTGATTTTGCATCAGCGCCGTTCTTTTTTTCTTTTCTTTTCACGGCCTTGTAAAAGCACCGACAGCTCAGGATTAGAGCTCAGGCAAAGGTAAAGTGGGTTATATAAGAAGCACTTCAAGGTGTTAATTATTCTTCAAAGTTAAATGTTTCTCAGGTAGGAAGCGAGAACCTAATGGCACACATGGCAACACTTGTATTTCTGTCTCAGTAGGCATGTGTAAGGGATTATGTTAGCAATATTTGTGCACGTGTATTTTAGTCAAGCCTAATTCATGTCATCTGAGATGTGGAAGAATACCAAAGAAAGAAAGAAAGCAGGCAGGCATCAGGAATATTAATTCTCCCTTGTCTGTGTCGCAGCAGACACAGGCTTTCATCAGTTTTCATGATTGGACCAGAGCAGGAAGAAGAGTGTCACTCTTGGAAAGGTTACATCCTTTCTCGCACATCATCATCTCTTGTTTTCTTCTGGTTTCTTGACAATCTGTTGAAGAAGCTGGAATAGTGGAATTACAAAGCACCTTATGTCAGGACAGCATTTTTACTGTTGTCAAGAATGATTTTTTTTAACTTGTCTTGTCCAGCATGAAGGCAGAACAATGGTCTGTCTGAAGAAGATGATCTTGGTCTATACAAATATATACATTTAGTTCCAACTGGCAAAGCAAATATGGCTGCCTGCCTTCATGCTGGACAAGACAAGATAAAAAAATAATTCTGCACAAGCATCCCACCACACCCTCCCAAACTACAAACCCATGAACCCTGCAACAAAACCACATACGACCCCTCCAGACATACACACACTATCCCCAACCCCTCCTGCACACCCTCCCACACTCTACCACGATGCTACTCGCATGAATTGAATCATTTTCAGGTAAAAGAATCTTGCATAGTAAACTGTACAAAAATATAGCGTCACCCAGGATTTTTTTTTTTCAATTTAATCTCTTGATTCAATAAAAATATTTCTTTCAAAAACGTTCTTAGGCTTTCTGAAGGTTTTTACAAAGATTTTCTTTGGCTGCTTATTCATGTATTTTCTATCCAGTTCTTAACACTGATTATCTTAAAGAAATGTGGTTTTATGTTTAAGCTACTTCAGGGCTCCAGACTAGGAGCACAGTGGCCCCTAATTGCAATCTTTATATAAAAAATCAACTTGCAAAGCACATATTCACATATTGTGTATATCTTATCCGTTAATTTCAGTTTCAAACCATCTCATTACGCATGACTGAATGATGAGCTGAGCAGGGAACAGTGTCTATAGACAAATAAATTCAAGAATGCATACTAAAATAAAACCCACCAACTTTAATGTTCGCACATATGTGCAAGTAGATGAAAAAGTACTTTCATCAGTGCGCTGTTCTGCATTTTGGTTGCAAAATGCGACTATTTGGTTTCAGTGTGGAGACCTTTATTTAACACTGAAAAATGAAAGCATTTAAAAAGAGACCAAACTCCTTAAATGAACTGATGTTGGGACTACTTGTAACAAACAACTAAGCTAAAACCTGATTTTACATTCTACTTTCATACTTTATCACAGGTTATTGAGAACATGCGTTGTTATTTTTTCATTTTACATTTATTTAAAAAGTAAAAATAATGTAGTTTGACAGGTATGAAATGGTATCTTTTTACCAACAGGGTGCTTCTCGCAGAGCTTTGCATATCTCAACATTGTATGGGCTTCATCTAAAATGAATGCCATCTGAGGGTATTGATGTTAAGAAGTAAGAGACAAAAAAATGACCTCACAAAACCTGGGAGATGTATCTGAACCTTCATTTGAGCTATTAAGAGTTCTTTACATTCTCAATGATGGGAAACAAGAAAAATGGCAAAGATTTGCCAAAAAACAAAGAAATGGAGTGAAAATTTGTAGCTTCAGGTCGTGTGGCTCCCCGGAGCCCGGACATCAACATTTCAGAAGCAGCACAAGGTTATCTTCAAAAAGAGTTATGGCTGGGCGATATGGCCGAGAAGTAATATCAGATTTTTTATTCTTTTTTTTTTTAAAAAAACAAAATCTGATTTCCGATTTTAATCAATCCCCCCCAAAAAATGCAAAAAACAAATCTTTTTAGTTTTAGACCACGTCCATGATGGCTTTCGATAGTGCCCCTGTCTTCACATCGGGGACAGAGAGTGAAAATAGTCCCCCTACCGTGGATTGCCTATTGGTTGGGCTTTGTAGGCTGTTGCAGTTTTGAGCATGTCGTAGATGCACAATTTCTCCCACGCTGCTGAGTGCCTGTGTTTTAGGTGCTGCAACTGCCCTTAAACAGATTTTGCAACAAGACATTTATTGCTCCAAATCTACGTTTGCAAAACCAAACCAGTTCCAAATAATAAACTGGCCTTTTTTGGGAACAAGCTCTTCTCTGCGAGCTGCCATCTTGTGTTCATACAGATTTGTGGGAAATCAGTAGGAGGATGCTGACGTTACTATGATGTAAGGATGCCCAAAATATGCTGGGCAGGCAAATAAAATCTCGATTTTCATAAAAATAAATGTTCATAAATAACAAATTTGAATTAATCAATTAAATTGATTAATCGTCCAGCTTACAAAGAGTGGAGCAAAAGGCAACATCCAAAGAACAGCTTTGTAAAGTCACTCAAGAACCCTCAAATTATTCCTGAAAACTACGGAAAGAACGTGTTTATGAAAGCTTAATGATGTGTTGAAGAAAGGACATTAATACCAAATGCTAACTTTTAAAGATGGATATAATTGTACAAACTCAGGTCTAGCCCGAGATATTTGTCTTTTGACGTCTTTAAAGTAGCTCAATAATCTGTATTGTATAGTAAACTGTCACTGTCCATTTCTTAAAGACATTTTTCATCCCTTTTATATTCATGGTTGTGTATCTGCACTGTGGTGTAGTGGTTAGCACCTCACAGCAAGAAGTACGCTGGTTGAAGCCATTAGTTGGGGTGAGGGTCAAACGGGGGCATGTCTGTATGGCGTCAGCAGAACTTGCGTAGGCACGGGTACTCCGGTTTCCTCCCATCGTCCAAAGACATGCACGTTAGGTTTATTGGTTGCTCTAATTTGTCCCCAGATGTGAGTGTGAATATAAACTGTCTGTGTTGGCTCTGCAATGGACTGGTGATCTGTCCATGGAGTATCCTGCCTCTAGCCTGTTAATTGCTTGGAAATGCTTTACCTCCCCCTGTGACCCTAAATTGGAATAAGCGGTAAAGAAAACGAATGAATATTTTCAAAATGGTGATTGCTCACTTTTCAGTCTGGATTAAAGACGCACACAGAGCCACAAGACTGCATGTGTTGCCGTTCCTTCATCTTTCCAAGGATTTTGCCCTCTGATAAAAGATGCCATGTCTACCAGTAACTTCCATGTGAGAGAACTTCTTAAATCTTCTTCTAGGATTTTTTTCCAGCCTGCCAGACATCTGGGCGTTGTTTATTACATGACCTGAGGCTTGTTAAAATCAAATAAACCTCAGAATGATCTATACAACCTCTACAATAAGCAAAAATCGTAGATTTGTTTTTGGCCCATGTTTGGCCTACTTTTATCATCAAAGCCTATTTATATTTCTTCTTTTGTTTTATATTTATACTCTTCCTAATGATATCAACAAGTTATTTTGTAATGTTTATATTTTTTAACTACTTTGCGGTTAGACTTTACATTGATATATGACTGAACCTAGTCAGCACGTGTGATACGTAATTTTTTATTGTAATGCTAAACTGAAGCATCTAAACACACTTGGTTCTGAATTAATAAGAAAAGTTTGGACTAAAGTATCTGCAGAACCTTGCAGCTTTGGTTTTAGATTAACTGACCGGCAGTTCATGTTGAACTGGCTCCAAGTTGTTTTGCCTGTCTCTTTATCTCCTCCCTCCCTTTTTCTTCGATGTCCAAAACTTCTTTCTCCCACCTCGTCGTCTGTCTGCCTTGCCTATAACACAGTTATTCCAAGTTTTATTCTAGCTTCCCTCCCTTTCACATGTTTTGTTTTACGATTCTGTTCTTTTTCTGACTGACCTTCATCCTGTTTCAACATTGGTCATACTCGCAGCTTCAGATAATTATCTGTGAAATGTAAAAGATTATGTAGCTTGCTGTATAAGTAATCGGATTACCAAGAATAAATGCTCACATCTTGTTTTCTATGAACTTTTGCTGTCAGAACTGGATTCTTTTGTTTTACTCAACTCTCTTGTGCCATGTGAATCCCTAGGAACCATCTACTTTTTTTTGAAGAAGTATTGGGGTACAATAAGGTTTGTAAGGCAAAGTAGAGTCCTGTGACTACAGTCTAAACCAGGTGGCACTGAACAAGTATAGTCCACACTTTTGTTGGAGGTTTAATTTAACATGTTGAGCTAAATTATCATGCATCTTAAAAATGTAAAGATATTAAAAGTCACACTGATATATCCACTCGGTAAAGATAATATTAATTATACAATATGATAACGGAGCTCTGAAGTATATATGACTCATGCTTTAGTTATACTCATCCTTTTATTAACCAAGCAACTTTGAGTAGTAGCAGATACTGTGAGTGGTGTGATGTGTTCCTGTTTGCACAGAGAAGATGTTTTTCCTTCGTCAGACACGAACGGATCATTAGCAAGCTTCATTAGACAGAACGCCAGTCTGCAGAAACACATCGCAGATAGTTCAAGGTCCAGGACAGCAGTCTTTACTAATAGTGCAGCGTGTTGAGAGATGGCAATGAAGATGACTGATTTAGTCTCAGAGGAATCAGGTTTATAGACTACAGCTAACAAAGTTCAGAGATTAGGACTGAAATGGATTACAAAGCTGGGGACATTGGGAAACCTTTATCCTTGTTTTATGTGTGTAGGAAACATTTTGAAATATTTCTTTTGCATAAAACAATAGAAATGATTTGATTTAAGAAAATGGTATGCGGGGGAAATGGGGAGGAAAAGCCTCATGTCACATGCTGCAAACGTTATCATTGTGTGAATGAACCGATTATAGGATCAATTGTCATATAGGATGAATTTATATCAGTTGTTTGATACGCTGAAACATCAACAAAAGGTTATTTGATGCATATGACTGAATATGTTTGATCCCATTCCCCTGTATATTTGACAAGTAAATACCTACATAGGGGTAATATACATGATTATGACAGTATAATACTAATTTTTAGATAAAGACACTTTCTATTAACCCAAACAGGGGAAAAAAGGCTCTCTGTCACTAGTTTTGGTATATTTAAATAAAGCAATGATTGCAATTCAAAGGAACTTTGGTTCAGATGGGTTCATACAGTGATTTTTAACAGAATTATTTATTACTCATTCGTTGTCTGGGATTGGTTTATAACTTGGGTGAAGTTTAATCAGATTTGTAAATGAAGACATCCTGCTGCACAGCGTTTTTAATTTCATATCCTTCCTCAGATAAGTCTTACTATTAACTTGCACTTATCAATACCACCAATTATTTTGTAGAGTGAAGGCTTCCCGAGATTTGTTACATCTGTCTAACTGTGAGCTAGGATTAACATAATCTGTGATCTCTGGGTGGGTTTGAGTGTTAATGGTATGAAGTCACATCAAATAGTTTCATCGGACCACACAGATGGAACTAGCAAAATGTGTTTCTACAGCGTGCAGAGTTGGCACCTTCTACTACTCTGGTTCTTTAGGAAATCCAGCCAGCCTCCATGGAGAGGAAATAATCGCTACAGAGGAGTGTGTGTTTCAAAATATTTTCCACAATACTGATTTGAGCTGTCAGTTCTGCCCTCTTGTTTGGCTTTGACTATCTGCATCATTTGCATTTCAGTTTCAAGCATACTTTAGGATTTTGCTTGAGCATATATCAACAAGAGCTGGTAATTATTTTGCATGCTTATCTCTTTTGTAACTACTGTAATGGATGTTATTCATTAGACTGTCAATTAAAGCGTCAGCTTCATTATAAACATGATGGTTTTTAGAGTCTTGTTTGCGTCTCTGATGGTGCTTGAACTGGTCTAACAACCATGCTAAGAGACACTATTAAATTAAGCACTGCCTTTATAGTGATAAACTGGTACAGCTCATTATAACCAAATGAGCGACTTTGTTGCTTTTATGCAATAAGTTGGTCAGTTGTATTTTGAATGGATTACCTCTAAGTTGATTTTTCCTACTGCAAATATTTATATATATAAAAGATATGTTTTTCAGATAATTGTCTTGCTTTTTTATTTGGGTTAAATAATGTATATTTTCAGCAGATCTATACAGATGTTTTAAAATATATAATTTGGAAATGGTATTCTAGAAACCAGGTTGTGTGAAAACTCTGGAGCATGTTTAAGTTGAGTTGATGTTTTTTCTTTCTCCGGAAATAAAGATGAGTCACCTTGGTTACTTTGTGAACATAAACTGCTTGCTTGCTGGTTTCATATAAGAAAAACCATGAGTTTCTGTCACATGTTGCTCAAAACACACTGTTAGAAATGATTTTTCAGTGGAGCTAAAAACTCAATAAATACAAAGTGCTTTATGTCAGGATATTTTCAGGCCTCAAATAGATGTGCTATCGTTTACTGATGAATATCTCATTGAACAGTAATAATTGGCAGGCTTTTTGTCAGCAGTTGCCATGGTGAATCCAGGTATCGATCAGTGATGGCTTTTTGTTGTGGATTGTGTGAGACATGTGTTAATGTACTCATTGAGTTCATTGAAAGAATTCAAAGCAGGTGTTGTGGAACCTGAAACTCTGGGTGCATTCACATCAGGATAGGCTGCTAGTCTTGCTAATCTAAGCCGATGCCCCTAGCCGTTGCTTTAAGCGGCATAGGCCTTGTTAATTTAAGCATTGTTTCGAATTTGGTTTGTTTAACTGTTCAGCCTTGTTTATTTGAAAATGGGTTTCTTTCTGTTTCAGGATTACCAAAAAGCTTTTAGACTGTCTTCTGCCGTTCATCCTGTGTGACCAGAGATCAGCGGTGAGTATTTATTTTTCTCGGCTTTATTTGATAGTCTGCTGTGTGTGTGAAAAAAGTTGCTTGATTTGTCCAAAAGAACCTTAAAGTTAAATAGGTGGCATTGAAAGCATCTGCTGTAAATCTTTTTCTCCTTTCAAACCTTTTGAACTATTTAAACCCTGCTTTCATGTTGGAAAAAACTATTGAAACATTGATAATGATTTAAGTGTTTTTAAGTCTACAAGACAAATGGTTCATGAAATCAGGAAATTTGTTGATGTTCCTTTACTATTTGAAAAGACATTCACATGCAGTTAGCAGCCTAACATCTGATACGTTTACTCATTGGACATGAATACAATCGGCACATCTATATTGAGTCAAACTTGCACATCTCCTCCTTTGTCTGTAATGCTGCACGTTCCTTTCTTCATCCATGAAATAAAGAAGTGGCCCATCGCCTGTCGCTAGATTATATTTCTCCTGTTTCTCTCTGGGCGTTTTTTCCAAAGATCTGGTTTTGTTTTCAACTGACTGTGAGCGTAGTCAGTTCTGTGTCATTACATGATCTAATAATTTTTGTCTGAGTAAGGTCAAACCCCACCTCTTCGCATATAAGTAACATTATAAGAGAGCAACACTTTGAGCTTCCCATCGTGCACCATGGACAGGAGGTTTAACTCAACCATGACAGAATTCAAGGCGTTGGTTGTTTTTGTTCATCGTGATCAGAATTCAGGATGTGAAAATTTGGGTTTCTTTTGGGTCACTCGTTGCTGCTGTGGCCCAGCTTCCTTTTCTGGTCCCCGAAATCTGTTTAAACTTTATTTAATTTGTTGATCAGCTTGTTGATGGGATGTAAACAGCCATCTCCTGTAGTCTCTCCCCTCTGCTGAAGCTACTCCGATTTGCCATTTTACTTACTTGTTGGTCTGTATTTAAGCCAGGTAACCCTGCCCCCAGCTGCTGACGCAAAGCAACCTTGAGTAGTTCGCTACTCTGGCCCATCAAAGAATTTGGGCCTGGATTGAACCAGTTTTGAGAGCCAGGAGCCAGAACGTTTGCGGTTGAAAACCAAAAAAATGGTGCAAAGCTGGTTCTGGCTCTGAACTAGTACTGAACTTGGTCGAAAAATGCCCTCTGTGTGCTTTTCCACTCTGGGTGTTAGTCCCCTTATGTGATCGTCCATGATTAATAATCCCGTCATGCAGACAAATAACACAGGGGCCTCCTCATTCCATATTTGCTCCTTTAGTGGTGTTTTCTTCAAGTTTTGTTTTGTTGCGCTAGAGTACACATCAGTGTTGTAGGTCATTGTTTCACATCGGTCCCTATCAAGGTCTCTGTTTGATGTGTGAATGCCAAGTGAATCGGTTCTTCTGGGAAAGGGTGGTCCTTAGAAAGAAATGTGTGGTTAACAGTCCTCTGAACCATTAACCACAAATTCTTAGTGTCTTTGTCCAAATGCAGCTGTTGTTCTGTGCATCCGTGCCTTATGGAAATATTGCAGCTCATCTTAGATTCACGGAAGATAACCTTGATATTCAAGCTAAACTATCAAAATTAAAGAGAAAAATTATATGAGAACAGATATGGCAAAACATTATAATCATCAGTAGGAAGTGCAGTGGGAGGGAACAATATGGGCATAATTATTTTGAATAATTTGATTGTCATACCCTAAAGTATCAGAGAGAAAGCTATATTTTAGAATATTATAAACCATAGTAGAAATACAGGAAAGTATAAGAGAAAAACAAATCTACAGATTCTTTATGACATTTATAAAGAGGAACTGTACTCCTATAATTTATAACAGGAAGGGCCCGTTTACATGACAACAGCAACGGGGGAAAAATGTAAAACATTTTAACAGATGTCCATATCGTTTAGATGGAAACAGAGTTTGGAGGGTAGAAAACGGAAAAATTGCAAAACGCCTTCCAGAGGGAAAAACTTTACAAAGCTCCACCCTATTCTTGCCGTCTAAACGGTTGACAACACAAAAGTGCGTTGCGGTCGCGCTTGTTTAAAGAGGAAATAGAAAAGTTGAAATGAAGACATTTGGTTTTAGTGGTACTGCCACCTACACACTGGGCGTGCATACTACAACGGAAAATTGGAAGTTTTGTGCACATTTGCATCTCTGTGTGCATGCAGATTTCTGCAACCAAAACAGTCGTGTAAACGTGGAATTAAAGTGAGAACGAAATGCTACTTTTGTGTTTTTGCTTCAGACGGTTTCCGTCTAAACTTAGCCTGAGAATATTATTATCAAAAATTGTCCCAGTGCTTGGGTCTTATTCGCTATAGTCGACAGGCTGACAAACCCTCCTGTGTCTGTAGCACCTGAACTTGATTCCACTAACCCTGCAATAAGTTTGCTAAATTCTTTAGAGACAAAATCCAGAATTATTAGACAAGTAGTTGGTTTATCAATAGCAGGTTCACAGAATATACCGTGTCCACTGAAAAACTGTTTAAACTTCATGACACAGTTTTATCCCATTAACATAAAAAATCTGGGGGATATTTTACAGCATCTGATTCTCTCCTCTTGCTGTTTGGACATCCTGAACACAGTTTTTAAAAAAGTCTCAAAGACCATGGAGCCAGATATGTTGCAGATTGTAAACTTGTCTTTAATTTCTGTGAACTTCCCAGAGTCGCTGAAAACAGCTGTTATCAAACCTCTGTGAAAACGGGACAATCTACACAACAATGAACAACTGCAGGCCGATCTCAAATCTCCCATTTCTGAATAAGATGACTGAAAAAGCTGACCTTTATCAGATGAATTTTTTTTTTTTTTAACTCTAAACAAATATGATTTCTTCCAGTCAGGTTTTGGACAGCATCATAGCACTGAGACTGTTCTGACCAAAGTCATACGTTTGATACAGATGATGGAAAAATGTTTGTCTTGGTTTTTCTGGATCTCAGCTGCTTTTGACATTTTAGACCACATAGTAGCACTGTACTAAATTTGTGCTTAAAGAACAGGAAGTACTTTGTGTCAATCAGTAACTTTACATCTGGGCAGACAAGAATTACATGTGGACTTCTTCCATCCTGGAGCCTCTTCTGTTTAACATCTCAATAATGTTTTATGTAAAGCCCTTTGAATTGTCTTGTACATGAAAGGTGCTATACAAATAAACTTGCCTTGCCCGCATGCTCCCACTGGCTCAGGTCATACATATTAGCATTAGTTACCATACCCACGTAGATGGCAGATGTATATTACAGTGTCACTAGGAAAGCAAGACCTGTACAAGATCTTGGTAAATGCATCAAGGAGATTAATGACTAGATGTGCCTAAATGTTCTTGAGTTAAACAACAAACAGAACTGAGGTGATTGTCTTTGGAGACAAAGAGAAATGATTAGAGATATTTACAGATCCTTTACCATTTTTGGCAAAATAAAAGCAATCTTTGTAAAGTTATTGCTTTGTAAACAATTTTGATTTGCAGAAATTTCCATTGAACTTTATTTAGCTCATAAGCTGCAGATCTTGTAAAGTCTCGTCAGCTGGATGCAATTTTCCAAGAATTGCGGCACCACAAAGCATTATTTTGGAGTTTTTGACTGGTATTAAAAAATTTGCTACATCTTTTCAAAGCTGTCCTCCCTCATCTGCCTTTCTAATTTATTGTAAAACTCTTCTCCTCCCGTTTGTTCACTCCATACAGGGCCATTTTAACTAGTCTACCTGATCTACCTATGTCATGTCTGGAGGTGCACGTATGTTAAAAAAAAAAAAGTGTTTCTGTTACACATTTGAGATGAACCTCTATATCAAAACATGTGAAAAAAACACCTCATGAGAGTGCAAAAACTCTGTAGCGATAATTGAAAGTTTTTTTTTCAAAATGTAGGTGTTTCCATTACTGGATTTCTATTACAATATTTAGGTTTTGGAAATGCACATACTATCTTTACACGTCTTCTTAAAAAATCTGACAACTGTAGCTAATTCAGAACTCTACTGCTAGAGTCCTCACCAAGAGCAAGAAAGTGGACCACATCAATCCAATTCGGAGGTGTCAACACTGGTTGCCTTACCGTCAGAGGACAAACTTTAAAGTTCTGTTGCTGGTTTATAAAGCTCTGAATGTTTAGGTCCAAAATACATTAGAGACCTCTTGACCCAGTATGAGCCCACCAGACCCCTCAAATCATCTGGATCTGGTCTTTTATCAGTTACCAGAGTCAGAAGGAGACATGGAGAAGCTACATTCAGCTTCTATGCTCCACATGTCTGGAACAAACTCCCAGAAAACCTCAGATCAGCTGAAACAGTTTATTTAAATCCAGGTTAAAGATCCTCAGCTGCATTTCTGTAATTTTTATTTGAAGTTATGTTAAGTTTTTATGTTTCTTTAATCTGGAGTTGGTCATGATTTTAATCTTTTTTTTTTTTTTTAAATTATTTTCTTTTAGTTTCTTTTTTTAATTTTAAATCTTGCTTTAATGTTTCTGTAAAGCACTTTGAATCACTTTGTTGAATTGTGTTAAACAAATAAGTTTGCCTTGCCTTTTCACTTTGAAATGCAAAATAAGTAGAGAATAATTCAGACATAACAACAACATTTATGAATAGACAGATTATGAATCAAAGACACTGTGGTGTTCTATGTAGATTGTTAAATGAAGACATCCTTAAATAGCTGAAAGTCCTGTGTTTTTTTTTTTTTGCCCCAAGTGCTTCTATATTCCCAGTCTCTCTGCTTTTGGCTCACCCTTCCACCGTCTTGACCCTCACTTGCTGTTTAACAAGGGAGAGTTGTGTGAAAAGTCACTCTGATTGGCCATTGAAACCCAGCACAAAAATGTACAGTTGTGATTGGAACCACGTAAATTCCTTAAAATACACACAAGCTTAATCACGTTTAGCTATGGCAGTTTAGGCCGTCTTTGTGATATGTATATTGCAGAGGCAATATCCTGATGGTAAATTTTCAATATATTGTGCAACCCTACTCCACATACTAGCAGTGTAAAGCTGTTTAAACCATTTTTCTGTCAAAGCAATTTTACCTGAAATTGTTTATCATCAAACCACCTGAATGGGGAAGAGTAGATCCAAAACTCGTAAGCCTCTTTTTGTTTACAGTAACAGACATTTTTGTCTGAATCAGTTCACTTGTTAAAAGGCTTGCAGGTGTGATATTCTGCTCTCCATGAAGGTTGGTGGGAACAAAATGCTAAAGCTTCTGGAAATATGGATTCAACCATTCAGAGCATTGAACAATAAGTTAGGAAGTTTCTATTTGGATGCTTAAATGCAGTTAAAAATTATGATATTAAAAAGATGACTGTAAATATTGTTTGCAAAAATGCAGCGTAATCTGCTGTAAGATAAAACTAGAGTAGGCTGCCCTTATCGTTGAGTTTAAAACAGCATGTTTTGTTCCAGTAAATTCTCTGGAATTCACTGAGTATTTCTCTCTCACTTCTTTTTTTCACCATCTCCTCCAGCCAGCTATCTTGCTCTCTTCTCCTCCCACACACCCACAAACACACAGATACAGACATTACTATATTCACACATGTATGAGGGAGAGAATGGGGGAGATTGAGAAATGTTTGGGAGAGTGCAAAAGAAACACACCAGGGAAGCGGAGATAATAGAAAGTGGAAGAAGGGAATATAATAAGATGAAGGTGAGACAGAAACCCTACGGGAAGATTCAAGTTTTGGATTTTCATCTTATTTTACCTTTTTTAATGACTGCTAGGATTCCAAAATAAAACTAATTTTAATAGAATCAAAACACTGCGTTTAATTAACCCCTCACAGAGGCTGCTTGACAGTACAGATTGAATCTGAATCTGAATTTCTGGTATACTTTTAACTCATGACCCAAGAACAACTGAGCAGTCAGACTTTTAACATATGAAGTCTTTATTTCACAATTTAACAAAATCTGAAAAAAAAATCAGCAATAAATTTTGATAGGTCAAAATCATTGTAGGGTAATGTTCTGCTTTCTGGTGATTTCTGATATTCAAGAGGGGGAGGAGAGTAGTGTATTGTGTACAATTGGGTTTTGAATGAAGTTTTTACCATAAAGTAATGCAAAATGTCTCAGAAGCTTTATGTATCAAATATACATTTGGGTTAAAGGGTTAAAAATGTTTTGCCAACCATCACAAAGGCCATCTCATGGCTTCTTTTAATGGTCCTAAATTTAAGTTGTTAGCTCCAAGCTAGCATTGGCCCCGTTTACATGGGACTTTTATTTCCTCTTTTATTCCAAATAAAAGTTAATTCCACTTTAAACAGATCAAAAGTAACCATGTAAACACCTATTTCCTAGTGGAATTGTTAATTCTGAAATAAACTTAATCCGGAATAAACTAGCTGGTTTATTCTGAGTTTAAATAACTAATGTCTCATATAGAGAGAGTTGCGTGATTATGTCACTTACGCCATCACGTCGGAATGAAGAGATGAGAATAAACCTGATGCCACGTAAACATTTTATTGGGAATTAAAATTTCCATGTAAACTCAAAGCTTCATGAATTTAATTTGGAATTAGTTAATTTGGAATTAATAGTTCGTAATTAAAAGCATCATGAAACCGTACCCAATAACCACTAAAGCCATCTTCCTATTTAATTGTTAGAATTTTTGGCACTTTTCCAGCAGTTTAATAATAAAGGTTGACTTTTATTTTTTGTTTTCTAGTTAAGCTGGTAAGCTAACATGATATTTTGTTGTAAATGGATGTATTTGATGTGCTCTGGGATTATTTGAGTCGACAGTGTGCAACAATGATTGTGCAAGGACGTGTGATTACAGGGTATTACAAACAGTGCCTATATCTGTATTCAGTCTTGAATATTGCACTTCCTCTGAAACAGCTGGCAGAGGGCTATTTGGTTCCGCTTATCTTCATATTTCCTGTATAAAGGGAAGCTGGGGACACTGCACTCTGCCTTGAAATCCCAGCCTGCTCTCATTGGTCAGCTCCTAAGGCATAATCAGGCATCACACCACACCAGCTCTGGCTGTGATTTCATTTCAGTTCATAGTAAATGTGAGGGAATTGGAGGTTACAGAATTATATTTAATCTCTTCTTAAAAACAGACTATTGTTTTTACTCATACCAAAATAAAAGAAGTATACTTCACAACTACAAGTGATTTATGTATAATCTTGGTCTCCAAATGTATATATCTTGATTTTGTTTGAGTGTTTCAATTGGTTTTAATGCAAATACTTGGTAAAGTCTTTCAACTCAGTTTCTTTTTGTAAATTTGGTGACATGATTGGTTCGGTGCTTTCTAGTGTGTGCAGTGATCTTGTTCACTGCACATATCTCATGACATGTTTCTGTCCAGAAGAGGTGAATTAAATTTTTTGTTTGTCTCCTTTATTTTGTTATTGATTTCAATTCAAGATGGGAGGTATGGACTGTAAAAACTGGACAATGCCTTTAGTTTGCAATCAACCGAACCCAGATTGATTTATATAATCAAAATTATATGTAACTGCAATTTCCTTCTGGGATTAAATATGTTTCATTTCATGTTATTTTATATTGGAACATCCTCATCATAACCTCTAAAATACCACTAGAAATACCCAATGCAGGATTTTTTTACGTAAACGTTGTGGCATTGTGTAAGTTGTATGGTGTTTATAACATTGGATTTAATAAAATGCGGACTTCTATGGCCCATTAAATATTCCATCAATAGAAAATGACTTTGATAAAAGCACTCTCTTCCTGACATATGTTTGCCCTCTTTTCCAGCTTTTGTTCTACCTCAAGCAAATCCCACATTATGCAGGTGGTGTAAGTGGCTGTGTTACAGACTTCAGTGGCTTTGTATGCAGTGAGACTAATTTGTAGGCCTATTTCAGTGTGAATGCAATTCATGAATACATAGATGGATAGATCAAAAAGAGAGAGGAAACATAGTTGATTTGATGGACTGAATAGTCACTTTCTGCATCCACCTCTTTTCCACTTTCAGTCTCAGCATCTCATATCCTCCCACATACTTTCACATTGAGAGAGGAATCAATCCTTCTCACTTTCATTATCCCTTCCTCTGTCTCTGTAGCTCTCGCTTCTTCCTCATTCCGGCCACTCTGTACCTATGAAATGGCCTTGCTGTGGGCATAGTTAAGTCTCGTAGCAATCATACCACATGCTCATTAGGTCTAGTCTAGTGGCTTGTCTCATCCTGATTTATCCCTTTCTTGGTGTAGTTAGGCAAAAAACCTTTGCCTACCTGTCAATAGCTGTTCAAGTGCAAATGCTGCAATTTACTCAGCATGTATGTAGGTTTTTACAATAACTTAGGCTCATTACTGTCCAGTGTTTCTTTAGCAAATTGGTGTATCATGCTGAATGTATATCTTGCGCTTGATTGATTATTTTCACCTGCGTCAGCTTATTGTTTATAATTGTGGTTCAGACCGAAAGGTTGCTGTGCAAATTATATGTTCGTTCCTAGAGTTAATTTATCTTGCAGACCCTGAGGCAAGACTATACATTTGTGAGCACATTTTTGCTTTGTGTTTGCATTAGGAAAACAAAAGAAACCGTGTTTGTCTGTTTGTTTTTATAGAGGGCTGTTGGTTTTATTTAAATAGAATTTTAAAGCGGATTGCTATACAGCACAAGTTGCATAAATTGCTTCACAGTAAAATGCAAGTACCTTGTAAATGGACCAAAAGTATGTTATAAAAGGAGCAGAGTAGTATATGTAGACACCATAACACCAAAGTGGAAAATGTTTTATTTGTAAAGATATTGCAGAACCTGTTTTTAAGGGGTTTCCCTTTTTTAATAGAAATTCAAGCTCATCCAGACAGGAATCTTGATTGTGACTTGCTCAGTCGTTCCCTGTTGGACTTTTCATTTCCTCAGGGGAAGCAGGAAGTGGCCGAGATATGTATCCTGTTAAAATGTGAGACAGATTCTTTGGGAAAAGCACATGCTGGCACAGCCTTGGGTCACAAAGTAACAGGATGGAGCTGAATCCTTTTCTATATTCAGCTCACTTTACAGCCAGCTACTTTTTGTTCCTCATTACGAGGCATAAACAGCTACGGTGCACATGGATTATTTTGTCTCTGTACTTTGTTGTGAGAAAGAGTCTACAACACATGAAAAATGTGTAATATCTTATGAGTGTCTTTTGCATTATGCATAGTTTGCTGCTCTTATGCTGTAAAAGACTGATCATGCTCATTTAGTGTCAGAGTGACAAATGATCCTCAACGCATCATTTTCTAATCTCTGTTACTCAGTGAAAAATTGTTGCCAGGACGTTACGTCAGACCAGTGTTGTTTCTCCTTTTTAAAATAAAAAATAGTAATGCTTCTTTCTGATTTAGTTCCGAATAGAAGAATATTATCTGAAAAGTGTGACGAGCAAAGAATATTGTAATTAGAGGACTGTCCGCTTTTAAATATCTTCCGTTTACATGACAGTAAAAAGTAGTAAATAAATCTGAGGATAGTGGTTAGCAGAGAGACTGTGAAATACTGTTGCTACATAAACATGTTCAACAAGACGCAAAAATTATTAAAATAATTTATGTAAAGTTGTTAATATTTTGCCTTGTCATATATTTCTTTAAACAGGAACCTTTTTGAGAGATTTTTTAAAAAGGCATTTTTCATGAGTTGTGCTTCACAGTTGCATAAAGTCAGTGTAACATGGTTGGTGTAAGGCATGGGATAAACTCCTTGCCGACAACGTGCACTTGCAACACGCGAGTGCGTGTTGTGGCACCCATGTCTCCTAGCCTTTATTTGGCATGCAGGCTGTGCGCGGGCTGGAGGTAACATGTTGCGTGCGTGTGCGGCAATATTAAGTTGAATGCTTGAGGTGCTCATGCGAACAAGAACATGAAATATAATCAAATCATACTTTCCTGTGTACATGCCACAGTAATGCAGCAAGACTAGAGGATATTTATCCAAGATCTAAAGACCATAATTTATTACATCCACACCCTTACACATACACACATATTTACAAGATTAGATCACACTACAGACATTTAATTCAACTAAAGTGCAGTTCACAGTTAAAGTGACCTAGTGGATAATAATCCACTAAAATAACACGAGATAGAAGGTAAACACCATGGTGGTTAGTTTTAAAGACGGCCTCTCAGACCTTCTTCGCTACTACTGGCAATTTTATAATTGGTCCTCCTTGCACAGTGACAAACATTCGGGCCTAACAGTTAGCAACAGATTGGTAAGCGGTTGCTTACGTAAATGCTGTGGAAATGCGTTACCCGAGGATTGACCTTTTCACTGGCTCAGTTTTAGTGTTGTGTACTGTTCCCTAGCAGTGACCTCTAGTATTGAAGGTTTCTGCCACAGAATGTTGGTGGCAAGTATCAACGTTCATATACTTAAAATAAGTCTTTGTAGAATTTAGTGAGGGACTTTTATTTAATCATCATGTTGCTATTAATTAAAGGACAATGAAAAAAATGAAAAATACTTTATTAATCCCAGAAGGCAATTCAAATTCTGTAGTCATTTGGTTCATCTGATTGGAATTTTTCAGGCACTGGCAGGAGTTTTTCCACATCACTGGTATTCTTTTCTAACTCAGACTGGTGTTGAACTGGTGCTGGAGAATCGGACATATTTGTCTTGAGCAGGGAACTCTGGGACTGACACCATCTGGACTTGACACCAGGAGATGTGGAGGGAGATGAGGTTGTGTTCAGGTCCATGACTAAGCTGCAGCGTGACAGAGTGGAGGTGTGACAGGAAAGCTGTAGGCTCATGTAAGCTCATTTTAGCTAGCATGTAGGCTCATGGGGCTAGCATGTAGGCTCGTTTTAGCTAGCATGTAGGCTCATGGGGCAAGCATGTCGGCTCATTTTAGCTATCATGTAGGCTCATTTTAGCTAGCATGTAGGCTCGTTTTAGCTAGCATGTAGGCTCATGGGGCTAGCATGTAGGCTCGTTTTAGCTAGCATGTAGGCTCATTTTAGCTAGCATGTAGGCTCATGGGGCTAGCATGTAGGCTCATTTTAGCTAGCATGTAGGCTCATTTTAGCTAGCATATAGGCTCATTTTAGCTAGCATGTAGGCTCATTTTAGCTAGCATGTAGGCTCATTTTAGCTAGCAGTTCCATGTCTCTTGTGCAGATCTTCTCTTTAACAGTAACATGTCCAGGATGACACCAACGCTGGTTAACCAGTACTGCAACTCCACCTCCCTTTAGATTTTCACTGGGTTGTTTATTGCGGTCTGCATGGACCATCTTGAAGCCACGTACAGACTCATTACAGTCTGGGATATGTTCAGGAGCTCGTCAGTTTTATTAGCTTGCGAGCTAACGTTACCTATCACAACATTTGGAAGAAATGGTTTAAATCTCCATTGTTGTCTCTCTGCCTCACCTGCCCAGCATCCTTTTCTCTTTTCTTTTCAACTCCATTGAGATTAGAAGTTTTATTTCACTGATAATCTTGAATTTGAAGAGTGGTAAATAAGTCTCGTTACCATGGAGACCGACCATAACAAAATGCAGAAAATCTCCTGTATAGCACAGCTTCTTACCAGCGTGAAAAGTCTTCTTGGACAACCCAAATTGAAAGCTCATGTCTTAAAAAAGATGCCTTTATTACAAAAAACACAACAGTTAAGACAGAGGTACTACAGTTTGGAGCCACCGAGCAGCGCATTCTAGAAAAATGTAATTATCATTGCAGTGTAGGTTGTACCTTATTTAATAATTAGGGGTGATATTATGGCCTACATAATATGTAATTTATTGAAAGAGTTTTCAGACCCATGATTTCATTCAAACCAAGACGCAATGCCCAAATGCTGAACTCAAAATGGATACCTAGTAACGTTTCCAGTTTCTAAACTCTGCAGAAATTTTCTTTGTGGATTTATTGTTAAGAATTTTAACTTTTTCTTAAGTGTTGGTGGAAATCCTTAGTTTTTGTTTCCATTTGCTTTCTTCCGTTATTTTATGTACATGTTTTGTGGAGGTCCCTCATCTTGTGCAGACACCACTCATAGCAGGTTTTAAAAAGTGAGCTGCTTTTGTTCTCAGCTCTACTCGCTCTTCTCTTGCTGAATTGCTGTTCCAGTGAAGGTTTGCCCACGCAGAGCTGCGCCATTTTGGAAATCGGCAGTTCTGTTCCCATGGTTGTTTTTTTTCTCTGTGGTTGAAGAGTCACCTGTGTTGTGAGTCAGTATAAATCTGGGCATCCTAACTTGGAAATTATTTCATAGGTGTCAATATGCACTATGATTTACCATAAAAAGGAGCAAAGCATTACAGATTAAAAGGAACTTGAGGAGTTGTTGCTGGTGAGAAATGTGTAATTATCCCCTACCCTTCTGTTTGCGCCTTCTCAGTTTCTGAATTATCGAGCTGCAGTATATCCTGATGACTCAATGGGTTTTCTTGTTCAGTGGAGAATTTTCCCGTTTTTAACATGCACAGTATTTGTTCATTTGTTCTTTTTTCGAAGCTCTCTTTGTGTTTTGCAAGACAATGCTACTCACAATTACTGTTTACATTTTAACTAATTAAAGGTTGACAATTTTGTTTACTCTGTAACTTAAACTCTTTCTTCAAATGGCTTTTCTGTCTTACTTTTCAAGCCATTTTAGTTTCTCACACAAGCTGATTGTTAGTGCACATTATCTTCTCATTTCCTTGCATATTTTTAAAAATAGTTTTTCTCAACATTCTCGTTTCTCTCCCTTTCTTTTATCTCTTTTCAGTACATCAACCCCCAGCCACTGTGTTAATTACACCGCAGTTCTTTGTCTCTATTATTCACCACTCTGCTATTTCTGTCACCCTCACTGCTCTGCCTGCCTTTGCTGCTTTGCCAGCTATTTGCTGGGGTCTTCAGTGGTTGTTGAAATGAGGAGGGGGTGTGCACTGCTGCCCAATTCAACAACAAATGGTTGTTTAGCGTCATCTGATTGGCAGAGATTAGAGGGCTCTCTGTGGTGTTGCGGAGGCGGCGTTTGCAGAAGATGAGCGGCTTCATCGCTGCTGTCTGTGCAGTGCAGTCTGAGCCATTTGCTTTTACTATTTCTTACCATTTCAGCAGGGCTTAGCTCTGTCATATATGTCATTTAATAAACAATAACTTAACAAAAAGCTAAGTTTCACCTAAATAACTTGCATTTTTGTGTCAGATTAGCCTTGATAATTAGTCTAGTACTACCAAATATAGGAATTAAATAATGAACACAATAAAAATCAATGCACACAATTTTCCACTATTGTTAGAAAAGGTGCACCAAACAATGATCATTATCAGGAGATATAAGTTCTGAATGGTTTCTAAAAAGTCCAGTTTAATAGGTCACACAAAATTTTAGATGAGCTAAGAAGCCACATAAAGAACGTTGAGAAGAAGCACTTCATATTGAGGTTATTTTACACTCTTGAGTACAGTCTATTTAATTTACTTTACGATTGTCTGATAATGTTAGAAATATTATCGACATAAACATCCGAAAGATTAGAAAAAAGAAACAGCAGACATCTTACATCACATATTAATTTGTGTAGCACTTTTTCAAGACAAATGCGACTTAAAGTACCTCATGGAGCAAATAATACATGTTGAAGTAAAAGGAAATTATACAAATTATACACCAAAACACATTTTGTAAGAGATCTGTGGAAACTATGCAATTCAGTACAATACCCTGGTGAATAATAATAATAATAATAAAAGACTTATTAATGGTTTCACTCATTGGCAATCAATTTATTCAAATAGTCAAAATTGATTGAATCCACTAAGGTACACTGTCATCGCCATAACAGAAAATAAAAAAAAGATTCATGATAAAAAATTAAATGAACTGGAGCTGAAAACCACCTTACCCTGGTTAATCAGAGCAGTGTGATTTATAGTCGTACCTCTCTATGTAACGCTTTTTAGCTAAAGAATGATGTCGGCACACATCTTGACTTCTGTCAAGTGTCCTTGGCCATGTCTGCCAGAATACTCTTATTTATGATTTGAAATTCTTGTTGAGGAGTTACAGACTGATCACAATAAAAGAGAAATTCATCCGAAACATTTACTCGCTTCTTTAGACTTTATTAAAGTCTCTCTGGAGACGTTAATAGCTCCTCCCTCTCTACTTTACCAATGTTCCAACAGTTTGTCACCCGCTCTACGAGAGAAAACAAAACGTTAGATTTATTTTATGGGAATATTAAAAATGCATGAGAAAGGAAAAAATCCCAGTACTGTGGAAAACATCCTGCCTTGTTCAAGTACCTAAAAAATATTACAACCAGCTGAACCAAATGACTTCAGACCAGTTGCTCTGACATCTCACATCATGAAAGTCGTGGAGAGACTCTTATTGGCTCACCTCAACAAACAAGTGAACACCTTTCAAGA
>JBAMHX010000025.1:17237182-17254566 GCA_037177515.1 Pseudomugil tenellus | reverse complement strand
ATATATATTTAGTGAAATGTCTTATTTGTTGGGATCGTTCTAATTCAGGCCACTGGACAGTGCATCCAGTGAGGTATGACATCAGAGCTGTTCTACGTGATTTTATTGCTTTTGCACTAATGAGCGAAGTTGTTATCGCATAGATAAAAATCCTTTCATCCTTCCTGTCACGTACTCACACAGTCTGTACTGTCATCCGTCCCCTATTTGCTCTCTGTGTGTTGCTTTTTCCAGCTCATTTGGCTCTGCCACTGTGAAAACCATTCGTCAGATTCCTCTGCAAAGCAGAGTGGACATACCGGTATAGTTTATGGGATGTACCTGTTCGTTAATGTGGCCTCAGCAGTTCAGCTCAGTGTAATAATGGTAGTAACAAGATCTGACTAAAAGACTGTAGCAGAAAAGAAGTCATGGGAACACACCGGCTTGCTGATTCACACATTATGGTGACTCAGAAATGCAGAACGATTAATGGAAAGCAATATGAGAAGATATCAATAGTTTTTAAGGAACAAAGTGACTTTTAAATTGTTTCAAAAGTCTGTAAACATCTTGGTTTCTCTACTCCACAAACCAGGTAGAGGTGATTCCATCAAAACTGCTCACAGCTAAAGGAAAGAATCAATAGCTTTCTTCCCCTTTTCTCTTTCTCACACACTGATACACACTCTTGCAGAGATGTGCACGTTACAAGACTGCTTATCTCCATGGTGACACAATGTGCAATGTAGAAGAGAGGTGGTACAGTGTAATGGACAAACCAGTAGGAAAGCGCATAGTCAAGCAGCACATAGCAGCAAAGATGAGCGTTACATATATATTAGTTTTGACTTTCTTAATTAGATGCAAAGCTGACATTTAAACTTTTTAATGACTCACATTTGTAGTAATTTCAGACATATTTTCTGTCATTAATACAAAAAGAACAAATGAACTGACTCTAAGCTTTTGGAGCATTATTTCTAACACTATACAGAGCTTGGTGAGGATCACATGAATTTGGGGAGGGGTGGGGGTGTGTGAATTTTGGCCTGTCGCAATAAGTCAATTAATTGCTTGATAAGAAAAATTGAGCACAATAAATTTTCCGGTCGCAATAAATGTAATTTTAGTTTTTCTCTTTCTTTTCCAAAGACTGGATTGCAAAAGGTTTCACTACAGGCATCATAGTGCATGAGGGCAATTCAGAGGCAATGTTGCCTGCAAGATGACATACTGAAAGTGATGAGACATTCATTCAGTTTTACTCTGTGGTCAAATTAAAACATGACCCCTTATATGAGCAGACACTATGCAACTGCTGAATGGACCCTGAATTGCAAGTGTTTAAAAACCAGATATGGTCCAGATAACTACACTGCTGAAACCCCGTAAGAACATAAACTAGTCTGCACATCAAGCTGAATGTTCTTTAAAAATTAATGTTTATTCTTAACAAAATCTACTTTGCATAATTATGGCTTTATTATTATGTTAGTTGAAAATTGTCTAAAAATGACAACATTAGCGCACTTTTATTGTTTATCGCAATTGTTTTTGAGACAATTAATTACACAGCAAAATTTGTTATAGTGACAGGCCTAGTGAATTTTTATTTTAATGCAAAATTAAACCTCTGTCAATTTAACATTACAGTATAATAAAATAATTGTCTTATTCCAATGAGTATTTCATTTAGTTTAACAATGTTAATTGTAATATACTCCATCCTTGTGGTCTGAAGAGCATAACTATGCAGACCAGTTTTTTTTTTTTATTGGCCATAAAACAAAAGAAACACTACATGAATTTCATGCAAATTTACAAATTGGGATGTTTCACTGGGATTTGGAATAGAACACCTTAATAGGGAAATACATTTTTTCTTATGTTTTTTTGATAGACTCACTCAAGATTGTCTAATAAATGATATCAGGATTTTAGTCTAATGAGCCTGTAGTAAAAATGGGATTTCCTCTGTATGCTGATGTCATGAATATGAAATTGCAACCTTTCTTTATAGAATTTTGTCAAGTGCACAACACAATCCAGCTTTTTCTATTTTCAGTATGTGCAGTCATGGGAATGTTTTAAACTGCAACTCTGATTGTCTACGTGTTTCCTTTTTGTCTCTCTTCAGGCTCTCTGCACTGCTGTTCTCAGTTATTGGGCTCCAGTCTGGACAAAGTGGCGTTCTCATCTAACATGATTCCAACACAGATGGCCTTTTAGAGACTTCAGCTGTGAACGTTTACACAGTGAAATTTAAATCAAGATTGAGCTTTTTATAAGGTATGACATGGCAGATCTCCTTACTTGTAAATTGAGTTCTACCGTTAACAGCATTAGAGCTGGGCGATATTGCCCAAATCAAATCTGATTTTAAATCGATTTTTTCCCCCCTTCTGTTAAAAAAAAGATTTAAACGACCAGAATTATTCTTTTTCCAAAAGGCTTTTTCATTTTAGACAACATCCGAGATGGCTTTTCATTGTCCCCGTCTTCTCTCTGGAGACACAGTGAGAAAATAATAATTCCCAATAATAATACAATAATAAAATAATTCCCCTACCGTGGATTCTGTATTGGTGGGGTTTTGTAGGCTGTTGCTGGTTTGAGCATTTCGTAGATGCACAATTCCTCCCACTTCACTAAGTGCCTCTGTTTTAGAAAGTGTTTAAGTAAACTTGTTGTGCTCCCTCCTTTGATCGCAACAGCCCTTTAAACAGATTTTGCAATGGGGCATTTATTGCTCCAAATCCATGTTTGCAAAACCAAACCAGTTCCAAATAAAAAAGGAAACTGGCCTTTTTGGGAACAAGCTCTTCTTTGCAAATTGCCATGTTGATGTGTTTATGTAGATTTGTGGGAAATCAGCAGGAGTACACTGACATTACTATGATGTAAGGAGGCCCAAAAGGTTAAACCCCTTGATTTTTATAAAAATAACATCTTCATGAACAACATAATCTAATTAATCTATTATATCGATTAGTTGCCCAGCCCTAATTTATTATTTTCATTTGTAAAATAAAAAAAACTGATGATTTTGTTCTACTGACTAGCAGAGGTGACAATTCCTGGTCCAGAAAGTAAAAGTCGGGTCATGGTTTTGGATCTACCTGTACATGTAGAACAGGTGTTTTCACTAACCTGGCAGATGAACTGTGTTCATTAAATTCAGCTGGTTTGGTAACTGGTCGGAACAGCCATTTTTACTTTCTCGACCAGAAGTTGGCTGATCAGCTGTTTTGTAGACTTATTCACGTTTTCTTTTTTCTTTTTCTGCAGCACCAAATGTAAACCTCCCTCCTCACCTCATTAAGTGGGCGTTATGTTCACCCAAATCTAAACCCCTTCACACCCTATCTTCACCTTTCCCTCCCCTCCCCCGCACCCTTCCCCGTCTTCGTCATGACCAGTCTGAAGCGCTCTCAGACGGAGCGGTCAGTTGGGGGCTCTGTACCAGCTACTGATGAGTTCTACACCCGCCGCCTTCGACTGCCCAATGGAGGAGCGCCACCTCCTCGCAGTGAGAGCGCACACATCTCCTCATCCTCAACCACCGGCACCAACCCTGGTGTCCCAAAGATGGGGGTTCGGGCCCGCGTGGCTGATTGGCCCCCAAGAAAAGACGGTGGCGGAGGGGGTGTTTGGCATATCACAGTGGAAACCGACTCGCCCAGTTCCACCAACACCACCAGCTCTTCAGGGTCGGGCAGTGGAGACAGAGAACGACTTATGGGAGGTGGAGGAGGGGGAGGAATGGGCAGTAGTGGTAGTAGTGGCAGTGGAGGAGGAGGAGGAGGAGGAGTGTCAGCTGTCCAGGCCCACAGCAATCTGTCCGCCAAGCTGGGTCACCTGATAAGCCCGCAAGACTCGTCCATGCTGCGCAACATCCACAACACGCTGAAGAGTAAGATGCAAAGTAAAGGGAAGGACAATCGTTTCCTGTCACCAGACGGCTATCTGGGCTCACCTCGCAAAGGCATGAGACGTATCCGCCAGCGCAGTAACAGTGATATAACTATCAGTGAGCTGGATGGAGAGGGCAATGAAGGCTGGTCCTTCTCTGGGTGGACACCCATGCACCGCGAGTATGGTAGCACCTCATCTATAGACAAGCACGGGGTGTCAGGAGAGAGCTTCTTCGACATGCTAAAGGGATATCAGTCTGCTGAGGCCCCCGATCAGCGAAGCCCAGCTCCAGAGAGACTGACAGAACTCCTTACGGTGGCTCCCATAAAGCAGGCCGCCCTCGACCTGCCAGATGGACCTTTAGGTCCAGCCCGAGGGAGTCCTGCCAGTCGGCTGAAGGAACGAGAGAAGCACTTGAAAAGAAGATCGAAATCAGAAACTGGTGGAGAGTCCATCTTTCGAAAGCTGCGCAGTGTGAAGGTCGAGGGCGACACATCAAGGGCTGGCTCAGATGCGGAGGATGGGGGTAAAGGCGATGAAAGCGGACCACCGCCCAAACCTTGGATATGCCAAAAAGGCTTTGCCCATTTCGATGTCCAGTCCATACTGTTTGACCTGAACGAGGCCATCCAAAGCCGACAATCTGGTGCCAAACGCAAGAACACCACTACCGGTGCCTCAGCTGCAGCTGCTGCCTCAGCCTCATCTTCCCTTTCATCCAATCAGAGTGGAGTGTATGGATCCCCCTGTGGCTCACAAGAGGAGTTAAGCAAGGAAGGTTCAGGAGGTGGACACAGTACCAACCCCGCATTGGACCCTGGTGATGACAAGAGCAATGAATTGGTTCTCAGCTGTCCTTGTTTCAGAAATGAGATTGGAGGAGAGGGTGAGAGGAACATCTCTCCTGCTAAACAGGTATTGGAAAAGCATACAATGCAGTGTGGTCATTAACTGTAATAAAGACAATAGAATTAGTCAATCAGTATTTGAACTAGTGATGCACGATATGAAACATTTCAACCGATATGACCGATAACCGATATTTTTCTGCCTGTCATGACCGATAACCGATATATTACCGATATTTTTACGTTTACTCTAATCTGCAGTTTGTGCTGGATGCAGTGATGGAAAACTGATATTTAAGAAGCTCTTGCGTATCTGTAAAACCAAACAAACACTTTTGGTTCTTCAAATTTTTCTTTCTTTCATGTCGTAGCACAACAATGTGGTCATTCAAATAAAGTGAATCCCTTCAGTAACAGATGTTAAATATCAAATTATATGTACTGACATGCTAAATATATATCTTTTGATAGTATCAGCCCAGTTTACAGATATTTGAAAAATAAACAAATATCTGCTGATACCAACAATAGCACCGATATATCGTGCATCCCTAACTTGAACTGCATACTAAACCAAAATGTGGCGAACCATACAGAATATTTGCCAAATAATAAATGTGATGGAGCATAGTTTGTTTCACATCTCCGTGTCATTTCTCCTCCAGCAGGGCAGCATAGGTAGCGGTGGGAGCTCCAGCAGCTCCTCTGGAAGTACCGAAGAAGGACCTTTGGATGCCACTCTTACTACTCATTTCACCAATGCCGGTGTGGCTGTGCTGGAAGCTCCTAAAGACGGGCCAAGTCAACATGCTGACAGGTCCAAGAGATACATTGTGGAACATGTTGACCTTGGTGCCTACTATTACCGAAAGTATTTCTATCTCAGAGGTAAAATAATTGGATCATTTAGACTTATAAGATTGGATCTTCTAAAACTTCAATGTTTTTCTGCAGGATATTTGTATGATATTTACAAAGGAAATGTCATTTGCAGTCGCACAATTTAGCAGTTTGCACAATGTTCTGTATTTATACTAATATTGTATTCTTGATAAGATTCAACAAGCAGCAAAAGAAATTCGACAGAGTATCATTATGTTTGTTTGCTAGTTTGTTTTCTCTTTGCTGTTATTCTTTAATGACCTGCCTCATATCCCGATTCGTCTCCTTCCTAGAGCACTGGAACTATCTGGGAGTAGATGAGAACCTGGGCCCAGTGGCAGTGAGTCTGAGGAGGGAAAAGTTAGAGGAACACAAAGAGCATGGTCAGCAGTACAATTACAGGGTCATCGTGAGGACAAGCGAGGCAAGTTTGCTGATGTTTAATAGGATTAATCTCTAACTGATCATTTATTTCATCCGAGTCTGCATCGGTAGCTGTATGTTTGAGAATGTTCACGGCCCTAAATATGTCCATAATGTGGTACACTTTGTACCGAGTGATGTTACAGGCAATCTCTCATGAGGTGTAATTGTGTAGGAGTTATAACACAGGATCTGTAGAAGCTTGAGCTAAAGAGGCCCCCACCTCTGCTCTTTAATATCACCTGAAATATTGACATGTCTAGATGTTTCTTTACAATTCTCAGACTGTGGAATTTGGGAAGGGAATTTTTGTAACCCGCTAGCTTGTGTTGCCTTCTCCTCCAAAGCTAGAGATCCTCATGCTCATTCCCTGAGCTGTACGCCCACCTACCATCTTTAAAGGACTGAGCCGTGCCATTTCACAGCTAAGTGAGACTAAAAAAAGACCAAAGATATTTGAGTGTTGTTGTTGTATTCAAGCCCAACATGGGTAGTGGCTTTTGCAGTCTCTTAAGATGACGCACAGCCTACTGTGCTGTTTTCTTTTTTTTTTTCTTAGCATGTCTTGCCTTCCTGTCTGTCCTCTAATTGCTGTTTTCAGGGTAGAGAGCTGCGCAGGTAAAAAAGCGTGTCTGTCTCTGTGTAGGAGTGAGTGGGATGCACTGCTTTTGGAGATAAAAGTTCACTGTCCATCAAGCATCAAGGACTGCTGTCCTCTCTTGAGTGAAGAGCACTTCTCCTATTCACTTTGTTAAAAACAGAGTGTGCGCACGCTGACACTGGACCAAGCAAACACGAAACGGACACTTCTAAGTGCCTCGGGACCACTGTGGACAACCAGCTCTGTTTATTTGCTCATGATAGATACAGTGTTCTTGAGACTTTCTACAGTCTTTCTGATTTATTTATGACAGCATACTTTGCTTATTTTGTCCTGATACCCATATAGTGCAAACTAGAGCCGTAAATTCCCTTTTCCTCTGGAGGAAGGCAGCTTACTGCTTTTTTCATGGACCAATAAAAATTATCCTCTAGAATTGTTTTTAGGTGATTTTTTTTTTTTATTGAAAACGCTTTTATTTTTATGACCGATCCTTATTTCATGGTGCAGCAGGTCGATGCAGAGATTTTAAGAGCTATATCAGAGGAGTTTCCTGCTATTTTAGCAATTTAAACAGGTAGTTTTGCACTTTTTATCTGTTGTTAAAGGATTTTAATGGAATACATTTGTTGCACAGAGCAGAAAAGGAACCCTCAATGTTGAAAATGTTTGGATCCAAGTTAAGTAAAACCAAAGTAACATTCACCTGCCTGAAGATATTCAATCTGGTTATATTCGGATGCTGTATCTAGTCATTGTCATTAAACTAGCATGTTCAGTAATACAGTATCAATACGACTGAAGGTCAAACAAAAAAGTATAGTGTGTTTAAGCAATATTGTCTGTTTTGGATCAATGTGTTTTGTAGAATAAATACGCTTTACTCTGAATGATTAGCAGTCTGCCCATTTTAAACCCCATAAAGGAAACCAAACACTCAAAGACAAACAACTCAGGTCACAAAAACATACAATGATTAACTCTAGTGGCAAAAAGAGTTAACTGATGCCTGGTTTTGCATTGTGTATCTTTCGGTGCAAATGTTTGTTTTGTATCCTTTACACTCTTATCGTGTTTCTTAGTCCTGATTTTTTTTCTCCTCTTTCTGCGTGCAGCTAAATACGCTGCGAGGTTCCATCCTAGAGGATGCAGTACCATCCACATCCAAGCATGGTCTTGGTCGAGGCCTTCCCCTAAAAGAAATACTGGAGTACCTCGTTCCTGAGCTCAATGTCCACTGCTTACGCCTGGCGCTCAACACACCGAAGGTCACTGATCAGCTGATGAAGCTGGATGAGCAGGGGGTAAGGAGACACAGTTGCTGCATTTAGAAGTTGGCCATGAGATTCACTCCATTTAACTCCCGTAACTATTCACATTTGTTTACTGCTATTTAAGTGTATTGGTGGTATTTTTTCACACTGATTTGCAAATTTATCCAAGATATGATCTCTCCACTATTTGACTGAAGTATTTTTCCAGCCATTAAGTGTTCTTTAGAGAGTGGTGAGCAAACAGTTTTATGAATCATGTAATGCGTGGGAGATCTTTCCATAAAGGGGATGTCTGTCTGCAGACCGGAATAACTTATTATTCATTCATTTCAGCTTGATTTGTTTGGTCACATTAATAAAATGTTTTACAAAATTTATACTAAGGAACTATTTATCCATAGTCACACAGGGACACTCACACCACAGTCTAATACTAAACAAGCTCTTTGATGCTGCGTCTCCTTTATGCAGTCGCACACAAAAAAAGAAAAACCCTGAAAATGTCAACATCGTTTCTTAGTAAAATGGCATCACGATCACTACAGAACAACTCAAGGTTATAACTAAAATGTCAACACAGGTTTTTTTTTTCCTCAAAATGTCAAAATGGTTACTTTGATATAGCTTAGTAGTTATGTTTAACATAGTTTATGTTTTCTTTACAGCTTAGTTTTCAGCGGAAGGTGGGGGTGATGTACTGCATGGCAGGCCAGAGCGGCGAAGAGGAGATGTACAACAACGAAGCAGCTGGTCCGGCACTGGAAGAGTTCCTCCATCTGCTGGGCGAGAGAGTTCGACTCAAAGGCTTCAGCAAGTATAGAGCTCAGCTGGACACGAAGAGTATGTATATGTGCAGAAGTTACAGTATTTTCCTGGTATTTAAGTATTGGAAGTGTGGAGTACATATTATTTTAAATGATTTGTGGGGGTGTAGATAATATGTGTGCCCATGTATATTTATTTATTTTTCTTTTTTGAAACTACTTAGTTGGGAAATTTATGTGGACAGCATTTAAGTGTAAAATAAATTTCCTAAGTGAGTATTATTATTATTGTTCTCTATCATGTTGTATTATGGAGTTATCCTGTATTGTTTAAAAGTGAGAGGCGTGGAGACTCAAACGGGGACAAATGTAGGCAGGTCTACAACTTGTATGATTTTTAAGACAACAAAAATTGCAACAAAAGCAAGAAGTAAATTTAACTGAATTCAGAAGGAGATAAATTCTACAAGAAAACCATGAAGCGTAACAACAAAGAACTTGAAGACATCAAAGACAAAACTGAAGCACAGACTGCAACAAATCCATGACACATCCATTACAGAGCAACAACTCTCATTCGCTGACACTTCTGTCTGGTTTTGTGCAGCAGGGATAATTTGACACAAGCTCATGGTTATGAGAGAACATTTAATGGATTAGATATGTTTTGGGTGTCAGGAAGTCACTTCTGCCCTTTTAAAGTGTGTCTACGTGTACATCAGGTGGTAAGCAACTCTGATCTTTGATGGAGTTTCTCTGCTGAGGTGTTAAACTGCTCTCCTGCACGTTTTCATTTTATCCCTGTTCAATGCACCCGGCTGGGATCCAGGACCCAATTAAGTTCTGTGTAGTGACTGGTTGATATGAGTCAGGTGTGTTGGAGCAGTGATACATGGAAAACCTGCAGGATTGTGGTCTTCAGGGACTGGAGCTGTGTGTGTTGAGTGTTAATAACAGTTTATAACAGTAGTGCTAGTTAATAATGGTTAAGCTGTTAAAATGGGTCAAACCTTAGTCAGTAATGGATAACAGACATTTAATTTTGGCATTAGATACTAAAATCAATTAAGATGATTCAGGTAGTTTTATTTCCACATTTGGATGAGAATCATTATAATCACTGACACATTTGCTCATTAAAATGGTATAACAGGTGGTTTAAAGGTTAAACTCTTACTCATTTCTGTTTTTATTATAACTGTTGGTTCTTGTTAGTTATTGTCAAGGCACAAATCAGAAATCTTTTTTGGGGGGTTAAGTGGGTTAATTAAAACAGCATGTTTTAGCTTTTTAGATTCACATCACCCGTCTCTGAGGAAGTGTCAGTGTTCATGTGTCACATTGCATGGATTGAGCACTTACACTGTTTAAAACAACTCTTTTCTGCACTTTCTGAAACTTTTTCTTCATCCGCTTTAACACTCCTTGTTTTTTGTTCACTTAAATTGACTCAGAAATCTCCCGAAAGGTTTCCAACATGTGACACGCGCCTTTTGGTGTTAAATTATTCTACTACAAAGCCCACATTTATCCTGCCTTTACTTTTCTTCATCTCCTAACATTTACATTTTTCACAAGGAAGATCGACACCTGTCTTTTACTACATCCATTCATATTTTCAAAGTGTGTTTGATGCCTTGTTTTCAAATAATTCTTATCTTAATCCAACCGAGACTCAAGACGCTCAGCAAATATCTGTTGCAACCTTCAGTACACATTTAAACCCACTGAAATCACTCCCCATAGAGAAAGTCTAATTATTTGAGGTAATGTAGGTAAGCTTGGCTGTTTAACCACCCGGTGCCTGTTTTACACCTTGATTAAAGCACATTGATAGTGTTGAGGCGGTTATTAATTGATTCTCTTGACGTGCCAGTCAAACACCTTTTCTGCAGAATAAAGCGGACAGTAAAAATATTCAGCTTGGATACATTTATATGCTCCAGATGGGATTATAATGCAGTTTTGTGTAAATGTGAAACTTCCATGTGCTTGTCATCCTCAGCTGACTCAACAGGGACCCACTCTTTATACACAACTTACAAGGACTATGAGATCATGTTCCATGTGTCCACCATGTTGCCCTACACACCCAACAATAAGCAGCAGGTATGTTAAATTATGTTTGTTGAAAAGCTTTTTTTTAATAAAGAAGAGCAACTTTTCAAAACAAATATGGCCATCAGAGTCAGGGAGATGCATTTTATCTGGTATGTCATTTATATTTCATGAATTTTCCTGTAACTCTCTGCTTTTGATTTGTTTTTTTCCAGCTACTGCGGAAACGTCATATTGGGAACGATATAGTCACAATCGTGTTCCAGGAGCCTGGAGCACTCCCCTTCACCCCCAAAAACATTCGCTCACACTTCCAGCATGTTTTTGTGGTTGTGCAGGCGCATAACCCTTGTTCTGATAACAGCTCCTACAGGTGAGTTTCATCAACCCAGCATGGAATATATCACAAATACACGTAGGACTGGATTTTATTTAATACTAGCTGTCCAGTTGTGTCAAACTATTTTAATGCTTAAATGCCAGATGTGTGCAGGAGATGGTGTGGACACTTTGGTCCTGACTTTTTCCAGATGTTGTTTATGCATATAACTCATGGGATTGGGGATTTAATGCTGGAAACATGCTCTTACACTATGGAAATAACACTCTTTTAAAAGGTGAAAGTTAGTTTAAAAGCTTCCAGATGAACAGTCGCCTAAGCAGGTGACTGTTTACCGTTTGTTGGTAAGCCTGTATAAAATGGAAAAATGAATCAGGCTCCTTAGCAATGTGCTAATTTCAGTGTTTGTAAAACAATTGATCGTTGAGCCTCAACTAGTTGTATTACACCCTGGTGCAATCTCGGAAATATGGTTTGGTACATATCAGAGCTAAGAAATCAATCCATCAGGTTGTGGAATGGGTCTTATCAAAAGCATGGTGAAAGTAGTGAAGCTGGAGGAGCGTTTGAACAGGCTCGAAGGAGCCTGACAACTGGTGTGGGGTAAAGATGAAGCCATCATGGATTCATGTCATAAGAAAACTACCAAAGTTGTCAATCAGATCAAGTTAAACAGGTCAGAGATGACTTTTGGTATAGGAAATATGTTGAAAATACTCAGAGAGAGTTTGATTTGATTAATTTGATTAGAGAAAAATTGGGCAATTGTTATGTTAGCTTCTCGTAGTGTTTCATTTAAATCATTCGATGAATAGATCTGCCTGCCTTTTTTATTTTTAATTTGTTATTGATGAATGTGTGTGGCATATATGTGAAAAACACTAGTTAAATCCTTCATACAAGTCTTTTTTAATACATGTTATTCACAAAACTTCTTCATAAATCAGATGAATCGGTGATGAGCTCGTCTGGAGTAAGTTTCGTCAATAGACTTTATATATCTCTTATTACCACATTATTAATACCCAATGTACCACACAAAATACATTCTCCCTTACCTCTACTTACCTACTACCTTAGCTTTTAAAACTGTTAAGCTGTGAAGGACTTTTCATTGAGTTTTTCTATCTGTCTGGTTATCTAGTCTTCTGTCTTTCTTATCTCACCCTGACTCCACTACTGGCTGTTTTAATTGCTGTCTAAGCACATTGAGGGAATCCTTAATTGTTCCCATACAACCTCTTACAGTCTTGTGGAACACTAAAACACACACACACACATGCAACTAGCAACAGATTGAATGCTGAGGAAATGCTTTTTCTCTTTACATTTGGTGATTCATGAATGTAAATGTTTTTGAAGTTAAAATGAGTTTTACTCCACATGCTGGTGAAACTGTGGGTTTCAGAAGTAGGTTATGATTCAGTCACCACAGGAAATCTGACTGAGTCATGATGAATTAACTACATTTTGTCTAAATGTTCTGGAGCTGTGGTTCCTCTGGATTTAGGAGGATGCATACTAAATGCATTCGGATTGTTTCAGTTTAGGTGTTTCGTCATTTAAATGTGGATGTGATTAGTTTTCTGGACTTCTTTGTACCATTTGAAGAAAAGATTATGTGAAACTCTTCCTGATTGGTTATTAGGGCAGCTTATTGTGAATGCAAATGCTTAAAAGTATTTTAGAGATCTGTATGTTTAAATAAGAATCTGCAAACAGCAAAATACTAATGACATTTTTTTGGTAGTAAACTAACTACTTTGAACATCAGCTGTGGTTATAATGTTGTCCTGATGGCTGAAGTTAAATCTGTAATAATTGAAGTTGAGCATTTAGTTTCATGTTTCAGTTCTGCTGAAAGTGCACAGCTGACTAATCAAAACGTAAATGCCAAAATCTGTTCATCTTTCCCCACCCTGTGTTTGCGTATGTTGTATATAATGGATGCCAGTACTGCTTTTCTTCCCTCTTTAAGGTTTTCTAACCCTGGATACTTTGCTAACTCGTGTCATCTATCTTATATCACCTCAAAATGTGTGCGAACATGTAAATACAGTTGGGAAGACTAAAACAAATGTACAATTGTGAGTTTGAAGAACAATATTTGGTATGACTATCTTTATTTTAAGTTTTCTTGTGATTTCTTAAAGTTGACTGCCAGGCTTCTTGAAGAACATCTCTTCTTTGGATGTTGACTGTCTTTGTTCAGTTCTCTGTTAGGATTTTCCACACTGCTTCAGTAGTATTGAGCTCTGGATGAATTCATCACGTATTCTTCACACAATACTGATTTATTTCCAAGTTTAGAAATGAGCTCTTTTGGACTCTGCTTGTCTGACCATATTGTAATAATTAGTTATACTCTGAACTGTTTTAGTTCTTAGCTGTGTCCTTTAGCTAAGAACTCTGTCAGTACATAGCACGTCAACAAGCAAGAATCATCAAGTCAAGATACACATAGAGACCTAAGCAAAAAACAGATGTAACTAGACATCATCAGTTAGATATCGGTCAGGTCTGTTGCATTTGATACACTCTTCAAATTAACATTCACAAGCATTGAACAGCACATTCGGATCAATCATGTCAGCTGTGGGTGGCCCGCTGATATCGATGATTTGCAATCGGTTGTGTGTTAAGCCACGCTATTGTATGAGGCAGTTTTCAGCCTTGGGCTGGGAGATAATTCAATAACAATATATATGATGAGAAAAAAGAGAGTTTGATTAAAAAAAGTTCGGCAAGGCTAATGTCCATAGAAAATACCATTGGTAGGCTAGCGGTTAGCATGGACGAACAAACTCTGATCTAAGCAGCTTTGTCCATGAATGGCTGTTTACCTGGACAATATTATATGTGTTCAGATACAAATTGACTAGAATACTTGTAGAAAAACATTTTCTGGCCATAAAAAATAACAAAAAGCAACTGAACTTCTTCCATATTCTGACTAAACTGACTACGGAAAGTCGGAGGGGACAAAAGACATTTCATCACTGCGAGAACTCTCACCACTTGAGAGCTGCTTTTCCCATATTTTCGTCCAATGCAACACTAAACTCATCCAATTGAAAATAACATTGTTTTATATTTACATTATTATGACATTAAGATTAGTTTCTGTATAATTTATTGGTGAAGATCGTATCACCATGCCGTGATAAAGAAAATGGAGGATGCAACACATACAGGTGCATTGTTGAATTGAGTCAGAAAAGATTTAGCTGCACTGTTAGGATAATTAACTCTATCAATCAATATGCTTTTTCTCCTATATCACCCAGCTTTAGGTACATGTAAAATATGTTAGTTCAACTTTAGATGTTCTCTATTTCTCTCATTATTTACATGCTACTTTGCACATTTTCTTTCAACATTTAGTCATTGTGTATTTTTTTAAACACCAATCGGTTTAGTTTTTTTATGGCAGATTTTTTTATAGCTGTGTTGACCTTTTAAAATGTTAAGTTAATTAAAAAGTAAAGTTTTTAATTCCGGCCTTTTTTCCCCAGGTCCTCATTTTGAATAAGTTAAAAAAAAAAAAAAAAAACTCAACTGATATAAAGCACATAAATCATAGTACATTTTTCAGCCAAACAGCCCAACCAGACTCCAGGAGTATCAGTAAGAAGATAAAATATGAGGCCCAGTGCTGCATTGCTTTACATGTGGCCTGAACCTAGAATAAATTCTAGCCTAATTTAAAGAAATCCGCTCTTGTTTTCTGTTCTTGAGCTTCCAGTTATGAATAAGGATTTCTCAGTTTGGTGCTGAGACCCAGATTGGTTGGCTTTTGTACAAAAATGCCATGTCATGATGTTTCTTTGTGTCTTTTTTATGCCTCAATGAGCTATTTAAAATAGGTTGTTTATTTTGTGTCAGTATCTATGAGAACATGGAAAGATTGTCTAAAAGTCTTAGAAACAACTGTTCAAAAAACAAAATCAGAAGAAATGAACGACATGACGCTTTTACACAAACACGGTATGGTTCAGTTGGGTTTGGGACCTTTTTGGATGTTTTTGACGTGGTCGTGTTTTTGGACCTTTTTGAGTTATTTTATCTGAACCGATATTTACCTTTTGTAGATGTACATTTCTTTATATTCTCTACAACTTGTATTTTTGTTTGTTTTGTCTTGTATTTTTGCTTTATGGAGCAGTTGTCACAACAAAGCAAAACCATAGTTTACTGTATGTACCTTCCCTACATCATCATTTATACACACGTCCACCTTAAAGCCTCCCACTCCGTCAGGTATTGACATGTTCTTTTTCTTGGCCTGCCCCAGTGGGTAGCAGGTCACGGATGCTGGAAGAGCAGAACTGCCCACACAATGGATATTTATATTTATATGCCTACAAATCACTGAAACCACAGGAATCTGCTCTTTGAATTCTCCTGGCAAACCTCCTGCTACGAGGATCACACAGAAGCCACACAACCCAGCAATCGCCCCTGTGCAACATTCTCCTCTTCTCATCTGTTCTCCCTTTTTTCATTCAGTCTTTTGTATGCGGTCTGCTTCTCTCTCTTCCCTGCTCCTACCAACATGTCTCCATTACTTTTCTCTGTCCAGCATGACTCACGGGTCCTTGCTCGACTGACTCACAGGTGTTCGAGATCAGAACAAGTGCTTTCAGAGCTCCGATGTAATGCATTTAGCGATGTTTGTAGTGATAAAGAAGAGTAGGAATAAAAGGTCACATTTTATTTGAGCCTGCTTGTAGACACTTTACCTACTGCTCTCCAAAATACCCTGCATGATTCATTCGTCATTTACAGAAATGTTGGGAGATGCACTGAAGCTGCAATGCCATTAACTTCTTTTGCATGAGCTGTCGGTTCAACAATTTCCTGTCAACTGATTAGAAGCTACTAATTATTTCTATAAGAATGCTGCAAGGCAAGTTACTGTTTGTTTTAAGGACTTGCACATTGCAGGAGATTTAGCCACTAGAAATAAACTAAAAGTTCTGCAGAGAAGGGAAAACATTCATCCCCTTCTGCAACATTCAGCATGATAACACTAAAAAAGGAAGTAACACCTCTTTAATAGGCTGTTGTTGTCTTATAGAAAATATCCAACCGCTTACATGAAAATGACTAATATTATCATGCCCCACACACATTCACTACAAACTTCCAGTCTAGAGTTCAGCTGGTTAACCATGAGGGAAATGCATGCATTTCTACATACTAACACTTCTAAACTGTTTCTATCATTCATTCATTAAATATGTTTACTCTCTAAAGCAATTTCCATCAGGGAAAAAAACTTCCCTCTTTTCCCACATTCTGTCACAAACAAAGATAGGTGGGAAATGAGGTGTCAACAATTTGACAGCAAGTATAATTGAACACCACACGTCTCCAGTGAGGACGGGGCGTCTCAGGTATGTTTAGAAAGGTGTGGGTGACATAAATATTGCTTATTTGATGATGCGATTAATCTTTGTGCCAACATGTGTGCGGATCCTTCTCAGCAGGGTGGCATGTGGGATGGATTCGGACTTCTTGTGCTACTTTTGTGACTTGGCAGTTGTCCCCACAGTGATGTGATCTGTGATTACAGTACTTTGCTTGAGACGAGGTTGAGACTAGTGCAAGTGACCCATGTAGAAGCAAAGCGCTTTGGAAATACTAGTTAACCCAGTTTGCATCTCAGATTCGGACAGTTTTTGGAAGTAATTTAGTCTCATAAAATGAGATTGCTTTTAATTTCCCTACTCTGATAGCAGATGTTCCTCCTTTTTTTATTCTCCCACAAAGTCTCAGACACATTTTCTATTTGCTCTAACTTAGCTTCAAAGAACGTTTGTAGACGGTTCAGAGTTGTAGTCTCTATTCTCTTTCTCTTCACAACTCTACGGCTGCTTGGCTGAGTTCCTGACATACCATAAAGGGCAACGGGCCACAGATGGCAATTCCAGAGACTTAATAAAAAAAAAAAAAAAAGAAGAAACAAAAGCCAGCAAATACACGATACCTTCAGTAGTCATTCCCTCCAGACATAAAACTGTTAGTGAACTAAAGATGGCAGCAAATGACTGATTTAATATAGGTCATAACGGAACAAAAAATATTTATGCAAGAACAAAGACAGGCTGAAACTATCCATCCATTTTCCTAACCAGAGGTTAACTGGAGCCTGTCTCACTGGTGTGTATATATATATATATATATATATATATATATATATATGTATATATGTGTGTATATATATATATGTATATATGTGTGTATATATATATATGTATATATGTGTGTATATATATATATGTATATATGTGT
>JBAMHX010000025.1:17215816-17234556 GCA_037177515.1 Pseudomugil tenellus | reverse complement strand
CACGTCCTGTTGACTTTATTCACGTCATTTCGACTTTATTCTCGTCATTTTGACTTTATTCTCGTCATTTTGACTTTATTCTCGTCTTGTCGACTTTATTCTCGTCATTTCGACTTTATTCTCGTCATTTCGACTTTATTCTCGTCATTTAGACTTTATTCACGTCCTGTTGACTTTATTCACGTCCTGTTGACTTTATTCACGTCATTTCGACTTTATTCTCGTCATTTTGACTTTATTCTCGTCATTTTGACTTTATTCTCGTCTTGTCGACTTTATTCTCGTCATTTCGACTTTATTCTCGTCATTTAGACTTTATTCTCGTCATTTAGACTTTATTCTCGTCATTTAGACTTTATTCTCGTCTTGTTGACTTTATTCTCGTCATTTCGACTTTATTCTCGTCATTTCGACTTTATTCTCGTCATTTCGACTTTATTCTCGTCATTTCGACTTTATTCTTGAAACTGTATTTCGACTTTATTCTCGTCTTTTCGACTTTATTCTCGTCATTTCGACTTTATTCTTGAAACTGTATTTCGACTTTATTCACGTTCTTTTGACTTTATTCTCGTCATTTCAACTTTATTCTCGAAGTGAGGAAGGGAGAGAAAAAAAATCCTCCACAATTTTTTTTCTTCCTTGTGGCCCTAATACTCCGTCGTATCTACGGCACATCTGGATAGGATTTAGTTTTTATACTGCTGAAGGACAATATGATAGAATGCTGTTATCTTACTGAGGGTGTCATTTCCTGCATTTTCAATGTGAAGGACATGTTTAGCAAATAATAATAACATATGATGTGGTCTGTCACACAGTCACATTTACTGTCCAAAGTCTATGTGCTTCAGTTAGACTTCAGTAATAAGACATAACCAACATATTATTAGGGCTGGGTAGCATATTGGCAAGGTTTGGAAGTGTTTATTATAAGCAAATGTTTACATCTTTACTGTAACGGCGTGTCCTCTTGGACATGGACTATCAGACAAATGCTGCTTTTTCTATGTTGCATCTATTTGAAAAGCTGATTTGTGATTATTGTATTAATTGATTTAAGAAAAGACAGTTTACAGTTTGAGTTTAGACTTTATTCATATACGCTGCATGTCACCATTCAACCCTAAAATATCACACACATGATTTACACCATTTTCGTCTCATATTGCCCAGCCCTATTATTCTAAGCTAGAAGCAGTAAATATATATAAAGTTCTACTGTTTACTTCAAGGAAAATTCATTTGGCTGTTGTTGAGCAGGTTAGTTAATAAAAGTGTTGTTTCCAGGTTGAGCCGTACGGCTACGCCTGGCAGGCAGGACTACGTCAGGGAAGCCGTTTGGTGGAAATCTGCAAAGTCGCCGTAGCAACCCTGACCCATGAGCAGATGATTGATCTCTTGCGGAACTCTGTGACGGTCCGGGTCGTTATTATCCCACCACATGATGATGCTACTCCACGCAGGTAGGTGGGAAGGGACATTGTGCATATACGAAGAGATGACCACTGACGTCACCAGTTGGTCCAGTAACGTCTTTGAACCTGAACTTTGTTATGAGTTTCGTCTTTCTTTGCAGGGGCTGCTCAGAGCTCTATCGAGTGCCTGTGTCTGAATACAAGGGCAGCAGCACAGATAGCGGCTCCTTCGAGTACAAGTTTCCCTTCCGCAGCAACAACAACAAATGGCAGCGAACATCCAGCAGTCCTCAGCAATCACTGACCGCTTCCCCGCAGCCTCACACACCCAACAGGGCCATTAGCCTGGGGAGCTCCGTGGGAAAGACCCTGTCAGCTGAGAGGCTGGAGAGGGGTGCTGCCATTCCACGCAGCGTCAGCAGTGATGGCCGACCTCTGGAGTCCAAGAGGTTAGAGCATGTTAGCTTTTATATATGTATTAATTAGGAACTTCTTTGTGGGAAACATTTTGTGCAGATAATGCAACAAGAAACATGTGATTTAAAACCTTGAACCTTCCTGAGCTGTTAAGCAAATTGCAACCTTTGGTGTTGCTATTGGTTTATGTGAAATAGTTACAGTTTGCAGGTTTGATTACCACCTGTTCAGTGGAAGGACACGTATATAACCGCTGGGTGAAAAGCAACGTGAAGCACATAAACAGCTGATGTCTATGCACCTGGTTTTATACAGAGGCTTAGATGCGCACCTGGCAGTTTTATATTTTACTGAATGTATAAACACGAGCCACAGAGTGTCTGAATTTTCTTTGAATATTTCCTTTGTTTTCTGTTTTAATGGTTGTGTTTCTGTTTGTGTATCAGGATGTCTCCGGGTAGTGAGAGCTACAGTCTGGTCTCCTCCCTGGCTTTAGGCCGCTCCCCACACAACCGCAGCTCTCCCAGCAACCTTTCCTGTTCCAGTGATGCTTCTGGAAGTTCTGCTCACTGGAGACAGAAGTCCATGCCGGAACAGTAAGGAAAACCAGCGGACTCACATTGTCTTCTGTGTAATATGAAAAGCAGCCAAATGAGTTTTCACTCAGCATCAACTCTGTTTTAATTTGTCACTTTCACATTTCATTCAATTCATGTTTTTACTAATGGATGAAATTCTTATATGTATTTATCAGTTTCCTCTTTAAAGGGTATAAAATATACCAATCATCAACTTAAAAGTAGTATATTTGCATATCTGGAAGTTGATTTGCACACATCAGCCCACACAATACATATTAGTTGCAGTGATGTACATCATTAGTGTTGAAGTAAGTTATTCTCTCGTTTTTCTGTTTTCTTTTTCCCTTTTTTTAATTTCGTGGGGAAACATCACTTATACCCATTCTGTCATTTATAGCTTTGCATTTTTAGTTAGTGAAAGCATACACTTTCTTTTTCTAATAGCATTGCTGTAGAATGATGTGTGTGTGTGTGTGTTTGCACCCACTCACTAGGTTTGGAGGAAGCCGCCATTCCCCAATGTCTACAGAGAGACGGGAGGTTGTTGGAGAGGGTGGGTCCAGTGGGAAGTCTACATCCAATTGGTCAAGAATAGAGGATGGAGGAGGGAGTGAACGAGGGTCAACAGGTATAGAAATGTTTCATAATGTATCTTGCTGAGAGATGGTTGTATCAGTGAGTATAACTGGTGAGAAAGATAGTAATATTTCCAGTAAAACACAGTCTCATGAAAAATAACCACAAAGAAATAACTCATCACTTTCTGTTTGATATTGTCAGTTACTCATATTGTTATGGAGGAATTTTGGAGAAAAGTCAAATTTGTGACAATCGGTTCTCTCTGAAGATGCCATCACAGCATTTCAGTCAGCTGTAGCTTTGTTGTATACATGTTTTCAGGATCGTTGTCCTTTTTAATCAGCTTTTTCACATAAGGCTGACGGCCTCACCGCAGAATACTTTTTACTGCAACATGCTCAGACTTGCAGCTGTAAAACCAGTTCAAACCATTTCTATCGCTGCTGTGTGTCATCGTTGTTATAATATATGACCAAACATCTCACCGGGTCAGACATTCCCATCACGGTGTCCTCTCTCTGTTACTGACGTTTTGTGGTTTAAAGATTTAAATATGCAAAGCTAACAAACCTAAGCTCTGCTGCTGTGTGTGTCCCCTTTCAACCCTTACAAACAAGCTATGCAGTAATAGATTCATTTTTTATTAAACTGTCAGTGAACTCATTTTCAAACATAGATAGGTAAATAATTATACAAAGATGTGTTAAACTTCAGAGCTGAAATAGGACATGACTGATTTATATGCAAGGTCAAATTTAGCATTTTAATATATGCAAATATGTTGGAGGCAGACTTTTGCAAGGCGTGGAAGGAGGGCTGGAGAGAAAGCTTCCATATTTATCTGTCTCTAAATCCTTTGAAGTGACGGGTATCTAGAGGAGTTTGTGAATAGTACCTATGTGTCCTCCTCATCTACCAATGAGATGTTTTTCAGCAGCTTTTGAGATACCAGGTCTGACAGAAGTCTCGCTGCCTCTAACACCCGCTTCTCCCGCGTCCTCTTCCTCTGCAAGCTGTAAATTACATTGCTTTCACAGAGAAGGTCTTAATGGCTCTACAAACTGAAAGGTGGAAACATAATGAGACAAAAAGAAAGAGACTTATTAGATGTGTTCAGATGTGTTTTCAGTCACAGCAATCAGATTTTCTGTCTTTGTCTATGTGCTTATTAAAGGAACAAGACAAGAGAAAGGGGAAATGTTCGTGTTTGCTTTTAACAAAGTTGACCAACATTATATGAGTTCCTTCCTTCCTTCCAGACTGTTCCTCATTTTCCACTTTGTTGCAGTTTTATTTATGTCAACATTCCTTTCCATTTGATTTTAGTGTTTATTTTTTATAAGCTTTCTTTTATTCTATCTTGGTTTCTAAAAGACTTCCTCCCAACCATCCCTCAGATTCCCAGCACAATGTTGTTTTGATTGATTTTTGACCAAACAAGTTTCAGCCATGTCCTCAACCTGTTCCTGTCAACCGCAATCACAGTTAAAGGCCTTAGTCTTTCATTTAGTGGTTGTTTATAGTACTTATGTCGTTATTGGTTAGGGTGGTATAATGCAGACTCGGCCAGCTCGGCGGAAGTCAGCCAAGTGTCCAGCCTTACACCATCCACTCTGCTGTCTCTGTGGTTTAGACTTCTAACCTCTCCTCCTCCTCCAATTTTTACCCATCGGCTCTCTAGTCTTAAGCAATGATGATGTGGCCAGGTTCCATCCAAAAAGTCACACAGAGGGCAGAATATTCACTTTTGCTCATACTTGCTCCTTCAGCTTTGACCATGTTGGCATTGACATGACGTGACATGGTTAAATCATTTTGAAAATAACCATTTGTCGTGAATTTTCTTCACTTTTTGTTCATGTCAATCTGATTTTTTATATTTAGAAAGCTTGTCTTTAATTACTTAGTTAGAAAATAGACAGATATGGGATACACAGCATATCGCATGCAGAGGAACTGATACAAGCAGAGATTCACATGCACAACCATCTTTAATTAGTACCAAGCCCTGTAGGCAGCAGCACATCAATGCAGAGTAATGAATATTCCAACTCAGATAAATACTACACTTTCAGATTCTCCTCGGCAGATGTTAAAATGCCACCCCTAGCTCTCTCGTGGTACTGTGGTCATTAACTGCATGCTGTGTACATTTCATTGCATAACATGTAGATAATTACACAATAGTCCCATTCATACAGAGTTTTGCTTCAGGACTCGCACTTTCATGTGGCACAGCTTGCCAACAGCAAACAGAACTGGCAGGGGACACATTTTGTTTGATGTCCTGTGATGGCGTGTCTTTTGGGTTTTTGTTCATGGACGAATCATGTGCAGAATGAAAACATATTGAGCTTCCTGGAAGTGCTGCTGCTGTCAAAGCAGAAATACACGTAAATCATCTGTTGAATTAGTGACCAAAGGTTCTGTTTGTGTGTTTAGCACCAACACCGGCATTGTGTATTCTTATTGCAGAGACCCCGGTTTCCAAGTCTGGTCAGGGCTACTCGGGAGCTCCCCGCATCCAGAGGCAGGAGCAAGTCATCCATCTGTCCCCAAAGAAGGGCAGCCAGGTCAGCCTTCACATCTGTACTTCTAGTGTCAGACATTCTTTAGGATCTGTTGATGTTTTATAGACTACTGAACATCTGTTAGCATGTGGATTAGCCTGTTTGTGAATTTGATTATATAACATGGTGATGCTTTATGGCATCATATGAGATTAGGCCTGTTGCAATAAGTCAATTGATTGCGCAATAAGAAAAAGTGAGTGCAATAACTTTGCCGACTGCAATAATTTAAGTTTTTCTCTTTTCCAAAGACTGGATTGCAATAAGTTTCACTACAGCGTATCATAGTGGACAAGAGCAATTCAGAGTCTTTCAGTAGGCTTTGTTTACAATGTTGCCTACAAGATGACATACTAAAGGAGATCAGATGTTCATTCAATTTTAATCTGCCACCTTAGATATGTGGTCAAGTAAAACATGACCCCTTAAATGAGCAGACAGGACCTTCAGCTCAAGTGTAGAAAGACCAGATATGTTCCAGATAATCACACTGTTGAAACCGTGGAAGACGAAACTAGTCTGCACATCAAGCTAAATGCTCTTTAGAAATTAATGGTTATTCTTTGAAAGGGTGTAATTTCCCTTATAATGATATTATTAATATATCAGTTGCAAACTGTCTAAAAATGACAACAAAATCTCAATATTATCATTTATCGCAATAATTTCTGAGGCAATTAATCGCACATCAAAATCTGTTATCATGAGAGGTCTATATGACATGTCATTTTCATTGTGTGGGGTCAGTACAATAGTTCCTTTTAATGTTGAAACTTCTCACTATAGTTACTCTTTGTTCTTCATTTCTTTTCCCTGGCAGTCTGATGGCCCTTACTCAGGTCACTCCAGCAGTAACACTCTCTCCAGCACAACTTCCAGTGGGGGCCACAGCGACAGCGATAAATGGTATGAAATGGGAGCAGGTGGCGGCTCCAGCGGTGACCAGGGTGACCCAGAACCCAATGGTTTGGGGGGAGGAGGCTACCTCCAGGGTGCCTCTGCTGATAGCGGCATTGACACCAGCTCTTATGGAGCCCCGCATCATTCCCACCCCCACTCCCATCATGGCAGCACAACCTCGCTGCTGGCGCCCAGTGGGAGTAGAGAGAGCAGGGAGCGCTCAACATCTCCATGGCATAGTCCAACCGAGGGAGGACGGAGGATGCTTGAGAGGTCTCCTGCTGCCGCAGAGTCTCCCGGCCCCCCAGGAGAAAGGAACCTGGAGGGGATGGGTCGAAGCCCACCAACACATCTCCTCGTTAGAGACAGCAGTACCTACAGTCTGAGTGATGCTGGATTACACTCAAGGTCAGTCTGTGCCAAGAATAGAAGTGTTTATGTCAAGAATGAACCTTTGACTGGATTAAATTTTCCAGGTCTCGCTTGGGTGTCTAAACCAGAAACACACTCAGAGAACGCAGACCTCCACCAAGCTTATTATTTGGGCTTATTTTAGGGGGATACATCTGTCAGAGCTCAGTCACACATGATCTTTGTCAGAGTGAAAAACAGCAGACAGAAACGGCCTGTAGGAGGCGTCAGCTGCCATCACATGAGTGCTGAATATGTAAAATCCTTCCTGGATCCATACGGTGATCCGGATCACCTCCAAAATTAAATCCGTTGTTCATCTTCCTGTTCTGGATATTGCCTAAAAATTTGATGCAAATCTGTCAATTACCTTTTGATTTATGTTGTACACAGACAGACGAATAACGCTGACGATTACATAACCTCCTTGGTGGAAATAAGTCCAGGCAATTTAACAGTACTTGGATCAATAATAGATAGATTAGAGACAGTACTCTATAAAGTAAAGTACTTGCATATTGGCCTCACTTTTCAGACCCTAAGACTAGGGCTGCACAATTCTGGGTAGAATGAGAATCACGATTTTTTTGCCAATAACTGAGATCACGATTCTCTCACGAGTTTTGCCCAATATACATATTTATTGCACAAATCACCGGCACATCAACTTCGCAACAGCTGACGCTAAATATAAAAACAATAAATGTCACTTTTGTCTTCTTTTACATAAACAACCTTTCAATAATTTTCTGCTGTTCATTTGTTGAGAGAAAAAGGCAGCGCTTGTTTTATGCAGATGATGTTCCTGATCAAAATGCGGTAGAATCGTGGTCTATTTTTCTTTTTTTTAAAAAATTTTTTCATTTGGAAATGAGATTAGATAAAAGTGTGAATTGAGATCACGATTTTTTAACGATTACTTGTGCAGCCCTACCTGAAACAATGTTACAACTTGTGTTTTCTCTCATAATTGAAGCAGACGGCTAACAGTCACACCACAGACACTTGTTGATAGTTTTCTGCTTGGTTGCCATGCCGTATGTTTCATCTGGTTATGACAAAAGTCAAATGGCATCGAGTAACTTGGGTATTGTGGTACCATTATCAGATCCCAACACACATTGCTTGTCTTTTTATACCAAAGCAAAACAACTGTGAAAGGAAATGTATTCTTTGGTTGAATTGCTCTCAGCTCATAAGCTGAATTGACCTTTTAATAATTCAGTGTCTCACACTAAACTGTATATTGTCTTAGAAATGTAAGCCTCAGAAAGGCCTTACTCAAAACAATCATTGTTCCAAACCTTAAGAACCTTTTACCCGGGCAGACACGTGACCCTACTGGAGGCAGAGATGAGAGTATCTGTAGCAGCAAAACAACCCATGTGCTTGTTTTAAAGAAATAAACTGGCACAGCCCACTTGGCTTTATAGCTTTTCCTTTACTGCTTTCCATTTCTTTTATCACTGTGGTAAAACTTGTCAACAGTGTACCATTATCCTCAACCGCACAGTCAATAATATACACTCAGAAATCCTTTCTGCTGAATAAAGGTTTCATATTTCAGCTTTAACTAAATTAAGCATTGATTGTTTTTTTTTCCTGACCTCAAGCAGTTTGTAGTTTGTCATCTCAGAGTGTCTCACGTCTGCAGCACGTTCTCACTTTCCATTATCATGCTAGTGTTTCTTCATCCAAGAAGAACTCACAGCAGACAGCTTCGCTCTCAGCAAGGCTTCTCTGGAAACCAAGCATAAAGTCATTTTAATTCCTCCCTATCAGGAAATGTGGAACACATGAGCCACTTTTCATCGCAGGGCTGGTGTCTGGAGCGCACTTTTTTCCTCTACAAAGGTTATTTCAGCAGTTCAGATACAATTACACTGCATGACCTGTCCTGCATTTAAACTACAGGGTGGTGGAGGGGGTGGGGGTTTAATAGAGAGCAGGATAAAACCGTCTTACTCCAGGTGATACTTTTACATCTTCTACTTAATTATGTATATCTCCCTGCAAATTATTTGGAAGAATTTATACTGTGAAGCTTTAGTGATTCTCACATCAAGACCAGGTTTACATTGCACTCCCCCCCTCCCCCCTGAAAAAAGAAATCATAAAAAGATCCAGATGTATAAAAGGGACAAAGTCATCACTGTTTTTCTACCATAAATATATCTTTTGTTTCTCTTCAGGCACTCTGGCCACAGCTCTCCCAGAGAGGAGTCTTCCTCTTCAGCCACCTCACCTTCCTCTCAGTCCTCTGCGTCGCCGGGGCCTAAGAGCTTCTACCCCCGACAAGGAGCTCAGTCCAAGTATCTGATTGGCTGGAGGAAACCTGGGTCCACCATAAATTCTGTTGACTTTGGAGACACACGCAAGTAAGGACACAAAGAAAGCAAAGTAGAAAACATTCCAGACGTTTTTAACGGGAGGTCTATTTTAAATACTGTCAAATGGGCCAGAAGCAGAGCTTCTAAACAGGTTTATTATCTCTGCGTTTAAGTATCACGTACCTTTAAGAGGACAGCCATGTAGTATTCTTTACAAATTGTTGCTTTCAGGTGCATGTGAGACATTAACGTATTCAGATGTTTATTTTCTTTTCAACCAATGTCTGGTGCATTTGAGACGTAGGAGTTGGCAGGTGTTGCTAGGGAGAGGGATCATTTAGCAGATGCTTTTATCCAGTGTAGCTTAAGTGTGCAATATTCTAGTCTCTGTGCAGTAGAAATGCATGTCAGGATTAGTGTTATTTGTTTAAAAGACACACAAGTGAGTTCATTGCGTTGGTTTATTGGGTGTTTGCGGAGAGGAGGTGCTTCTGGGAGATTGTTAAAGGTAGAAGGCGACGCTCCTGCCAGTCAGCACTTTGAAGCTCATTCCAGAAAAACACAGATAAAAACTATTTGGATTGAGACTGCCTTATTTGTAAGGGTGACAATACCAGATGTGATTCTCACAGAAGCGATATTTCAGAATAATGAAGCTGCATTTGCTCTTTCCTGTTTGATCAAACAGCAGACTGTATGTAGAGGGTTTTACTGCGCATGCTGAGGAACATGCAAAGATATAAATATGGACGAAAGTAGGAGTTAAGCTGAGTCAGATATGGCCTGATTTGTGCAAAGTGCGCCTTAGAAGTTATTGTTAAAGAGTGAAATGGTTTGTGTAATGCTTTGTGGTTTATTTGCAATGAAACTGATATTCATTCTGTACTACGAAGCTTAATGTTCTTTTAATAATGGCACTCTGTGAGGGTTTATTTTCTGTTTCTTATTTATAAAAGAATGAGAAAAATAACTTTAAACTCACTACTCTGCCATATGAAACAATATTTAATTTTGTTACATTTACATCTCATCACATTTAATCCACCCACTCATTTTTTTTGGCACTAGTGTTTTTCAGCACTAATGAATACTACTTGGTTACCCCCTTGTGGCCAAGCGGGGTATTGCAAGGACAGAAGTGTAATCACTGAATATTATTTATAATAAAGAAATGTACAGCTGTTGCTAAAGGACAACATGCATTTAGTTTTAAAGGTTATCACATGGATCTATGAGCAACAAATATAATTTGTCTCTATTTTATTTGATTAATCTGACCTTTTATTTTTATCAGGAAATCTCCAGGTGAAAGTGGAGGCGAGCTGGTTCCAACCCCGGCCGCCAGGCCATCTCTCAGAGACATGCACTCACCCCAACCTCATGCAAAGTCAACTATAGAGGAAGATGTGAAGAGGCACACTGCTCCTGAAACTCCTCCTCCGCCACGGAAACACAAGGAAAAGGTACTTATGTCTTGTTACGTTCTTCTTTTTAGAGTTTTTACACGTCACCTAATATTTCCGTCTCACATCTCACCATTTACTCCTCATCCTGACACAGCACGGCCAGAAGTCACCTCCCGGTCAGCCTCTCAGCCGCCGCCGCCGCTCACTACATCGCACCCTGTCTGATGAGAGCATCTATCGCGGCCAGCGCCTCCCTCCCCTCAGCGACTCAGTAACCGAACCAGCGCTGGGCTCTGATGTTCTGTTTAGTTGCTCCACGCTTCCTCGTTCCCCCACCACCCGTGGCGTGCCCCTCAGACGGCCTTCCTATAAGCTGGGAGTCAAGCTTCACGGTAAGAAAGAAGAAAAGTGAAGATTCTTCCTGACACATTTAACTACAACTACCTTACGTGACAGATGTGTAAATATGCATTTGATCCTTTAAATCATTATTTTTGTTTACCGTAGTTACCACTTCATACATGTATAACACTACAAAAACTGGTTTGAAAAAACAAGAAAAAAAACTACAAAAATTAGGTTAATTATTATTAGGTCAATATTTCTTGCTCTGTTGCCAGATAATTTATCTTATTTTAAGGAACATTAACATGTCAAGAATTCCTAAAACAAGTAAAAAATCTTTAAAAAACCTACTAAGTAAGAATAATTATCTTACGTTTAATAAAAATAAGCATATGTGTCCTTGATTTGCGATGTTTAATCTTACTTAGATTTAAGTTTTTGCAGTGAAGAATGCAGGACAAAGAGCTTAAAGCCATTACTAAAACAAATGGAGGGACAGGTGATGTAGATTTGATCCAGATGTGTGGTTTAGAAACACACAGTGGTCACATATTTAATGAATCACATGTGGCGCTTTCTGCACTTTAACAGGTGACCTTTCTGCATCTGACACATCGTTGGTGGATTTGGTGGAGCGTCATCGTGGGCCTCTCCCCCAGGAGCTGATGCCTCTCCCAGCATCAGACAGGAACAGCCCTCTGGACTGGACACACCTGGTGGATGTGGCCAGTACCTTTGAGAATGAGAGAAACACCCACTACAGTAAAGAAAAAGAAAACTTTGCACTTATATTGCAAACAGTTGCAAAAGAATCCATATGTGATGCTTTTCACTTTTGTACATTTCCTCTCAGTCCAAAGAAGTTTTGTGTTTGGGGATGCGAACCACCGAAGCAGCGGGGCCTCCAGTCCCCAGCAGCCCCACATAGAGCTGCAGCCGGCTCCGTTGTCACGGCCCTCGTCCAGGTAGTGCTTTACTCACGCATCACTCTGCCATTTACCCTCAACATATTAATAAAACCTGAAAACATAAACCGTGTCTACTTTGAACTCAACATATCCGCTTTAATGTGATAGCAAAGCCCTCTGACAGGAGATGCATTTTATTCCACAGTGAGGGTCACATCGGGTTGGAGAGGAAGGTCACTAAACTAGAGGCCATGGTGAAGATGCTCCAGGAGGACCTGAAGAAGGTGAGACACACTCTCATGGGTCCAGCTGATTTGTATGAAGTGTTAGAAAACGCTGTGGAATAGAAAACAAAAGGGTTTTGTTGATCTGCAGATGTTTAAAGATTTACTTTCCTATATGAAATATCCCGTCAGCATTTAAACGTTCTGCTGCTCGGATTGCACTGAAACTCTCAGGATTTACTCTAAAGCCGTATTATGATCTTTAAAAAATATGGAGTAAAACTTGGGACAATATGAAAGTTTTGTCATTTTCTAGTTTCTTCAGAAGGTAGAAGATATAAAGTTTTAATTTACATTTACCTTTTAAAAGAAGATTACTGTGGTTTCTACATTCATTCATTTTTTATAGCGCGACTAGCAGGTGGGAGGCAGGTAGACCCTGGACAGGTCGCCACTACATTACAGCTGCTTTCTACATGTATAAAATAAGTGTCTCTTGCTATTAACTACACATCAGAAAGAGTGGACACATATTGTACTTTTAGTTATGTATATTTTTATGAAATGTTTACATTTTTATTTATTTTCATCGCTTAATGGATTTATTAAGCCTGGTTCTAGAGTTCGGTCAGGGATTAGGATACATTTCTTTTCTAGGTCGTGTCGGTGGGTCTTTACATTTCACAGATCTGGTGTAGGACTTTTATTTCCCCCAGTATCTGTCGGCATATTCTGCATTTTTTCCATTTACCTGAGCTCAGGGAAACAATACAAACCAATGAAATGAAGAGATTGCTTCTGATCCACATGTATTGGGTTGAAATTGGAACCAGTGTGCAACAGGTATCCAGTTTAACCCGGATTCCTGCTCTGGTGGTTTTAATGGCTCGGATGCAACTAAATAATGACCTTAACTGGAAATTGCCAGACTGGTTAATTCAGTTTTCTTGTCCGGATACAATAAGATGCATGAGGTGATTGTACGGCTGCTCAATTTTGGCAAAAATTTCGATTATTTTGACTGAAATTGAGATCTCGATTATTTAACTTGCTTATCTATTTACTTTAATAACATGAATTTATTGCTTAGTTATGTTCCCGCCACACTGAACGGTTGGATTAAAAGCCTTCTAGAAAGACTAGAAATACCCTGAGCTCAGCTTAGTTCACCCTAAAAGCTTGTCACAGTTAGCAATTTACCGCATCATTACGGACGCAGTGGGCCCAGCAGAGTTCTTACGGTTATCCGGTGCCGTCCAGATAGTTGATGTGATTCTGGTCCTGCTTGTGGCTGAGTTCTGGGACCTGGGTTTGTCGTGTTACTTTCAGTTGCAAACAGGTAACTCGCTTAAATTGCTGCTGAAAACATGAACTGCGAAGATGCAAATAATTGAACTATTTTATTTTTATGAGTGTTGAAAAGCCAAATTGTAATTTTTAGATTGAGATTGGATTAATTGTACAGCCCCACGTGATTCACTGCAGGAAATGCAGTGAAAGGCTGGAAAAGGTTCCTTCCGTAGTAGATCTGCTGCATTCCGCACTGAAACTTTTATAAAAGCACCACAGCTACATGAGCATGTCGTTTTTAAGAGTGTGACCAAAGTGACTCCTCCTGCATCACTTCGACAGCATCCAGAGATGTTCATAAAATCCAACATAGTATAACATTACTCTAAATAAGGCCGATAGGATGCCTGAACCGTTGCAGCATTAGCTTTAGCTCAGTGAGGCACTTTGCTATTACTGATCCCAGACAACACGCGATCTGTCTCATGTGCTTTTTGTTTCTTTTGCAATTAGGATTTTAATACTGATAAAACATTTAAACCATGTTTAATAAAAAAAACCTGAATTGGGACATTTATGTATGCTAACCTCATCTAGTGTGGCGATCACTTACAGCATATCTGTCACTTTGTTTCGCTGCTGCGGCTAATCGGGCTCCTGCTGCTATCATCCTCGCTTTCTTCTGAAGTTTTTGCGTTGCTTTGGGCGGATAGTCGCTGACTTTGTAGAGTTTCTAATTAGTTTGACCTTTTGGCAATAAGAAGTTTTCACCCCCAGTTATTTGATATGACCCATGTTTTAAGCAGCTCCTAAGAACTTTTACTTGTCTGTGAGATGCTAGACGGTGAAATTGCTGCATTTTTTCAATGGAAGAAGATATCTGTCCCCTCCACCGTCTCTGCTGAGTCATATGATTTCTGTCTTTATTCCAGCTGTGATGCCTAAATTAATCCACATATATTAATGCTTTGGACCACAGTAGAGGATTTACATTTGTTGCACGTTTTTAGTTAGATTTTAAACTCTGTCCTCAAAGCTATTTAGGTCAGTCTCGCTGTAACTCACTGTGTAAATGCAAAAGGTTTACAGTTTTACTCATAAAGCGCTGACCATGTCCTGCACTTTAAATCAACCACTGACTCATGATTTGGTTGTTAAGGACTAAAAGTTAAGCAAATGTTCATTGTTCAGGCTCATTTTCACCGTTTACTCAACTAGCCACAGTGCACTCGTGCAGAACTGCTAAAGATTGATTATCTGAGCCTTTTTTCCTTTTATGTCCACAGGAACGAGAGGAGAAATTGCGGCTTCAGTCTCAGATCAAGAGGCTGTGGGAGGACAACCAGAGACTGCAGGAAGAGTCCCAGACCTCTGCTGCCAAACTCAAGAAGTTCACTGAGTGGGTCTTCAACACCATCGACATGAACTGACTCGCGCCTGCAAATTTCCGCTCCCACAAACACCCAAACAGTTTATCAGTACACACAGTCTCCGTCAAGAGGCAGATGGGATTAAGATGAGACTTGGTGTTGGATTCAGTTAGCCCGATGCTAAATCCTTCTACCATCTTCCATTAGCCTCAGACATGAGCAGGACAACTGTGTCTGACTGCGATTAGTCTCAGGCATGAAATCACAAGGACTCATTTTTACATTACATGATCGTTCTAATGTCAGCTTAGCATTTCCCCTCCTTTTCCATAAAGAAGTTGACTCTTCTTCCAGGGGTAGAAAATAAAGAATGAGCCCTTTTATTCCTGCCACGTCTGCTCAGTGAAAGTGCTTTACTTTTTATGGCAACATTTGGCCTTTTGCATTTTGGATTTTTTTTTCCTTTTTTGAAATGATGTCCAGCTGCTCTAAAAGGGGACAAAAGTCTTTTGTGCCATATCAAAGCCACCTGAGCACGTGGATGAAGCGACATCTAGGTGACTCAAGAGCAGACGAATCTGAAATGCCACATAAAGTTAGACAGCAGATCTGCTAGTCGAGCCATCCAGAATCTGTTGGAACATAAACACACAATAAATCCAAAACAACAACATTGCAGGACACAAAAGAGGTTTCCGTTTCCTTTAAAGGGAATAGACTCATTTAACGCCTGTGTTTGCTGTACAGCCAGCATCACGCATACAGAAGGGTTGATGTGCAGCTGCTCAGGAGGGAAACCTGTTTGTACAGTTTTTTTTTTTTGTGTCGCTCAATCTGGATTATAACATCCTCTCTGCATGTAAAGCACGAGGCAACAGCTGAACGAGGAGGTTATTAAAAAGCCATTGGCAAGTAGTGCCACTCATCCAGAGTGCTTTGGTCCATCTTAGTTTTATTTGTTGTAAAAGCAATAGAAAAAGGTTTGGACTCCTGTCTTTCCCTCAAAAACAATAAATGAATAAATAAATCAAAAGGGGAAAAGTTACACTTACAAGAATTTCCGCTGTGTATGAACCTTCATCCTTTTCTTCTGAGTATCATTATCAGGAGGGATAAAGGAAAGCGAAGACTCTGCTCATCTGCTTGGAATACAGTCAGCTGAGAGGGAAACATGGGAGTCTTTCCCCCTGAATTAATTTATTTCCTTGTATCATAATTCTAATAAATGAGTTGTTCTATTCGTACAGTACAACGGACATTAGTGTTTAGTTCCTCAAGAGAAGCGATCACTAGCTATATTATTTAAATGGCTTTCTTTCTGGATGTGTGATCTAAAGCCTGACTATATGCTTTTTATTCTGTATTCTGTTGTATTTTGTGGAGCCTGCTGTCGTGTTGCTTACAGTGCCCTCTAGTGGTGACCAGTGAAAACGTCATGATTTGTAAATGTGCTGCCTGCCACTCTGTATTTTTTCCCCCAATGCCTCTTTATCGATTTCGCATCAAGCCAGGAGGCGACGCAAACGTACAGAACAGGAATACGAATCACAAACCAGCTTCTAGAGACAATCGAGCATCGATATATATTTTTCTTTCTTCGTAAAAAGCAGATTTTGTGTGGATGTTATCTGTGCATCTACAGTTTTCCTCAGGTTCAGTTTTTTTGCTGGGGAAGAGATATTTTCAGGAAGAACAGCATATGTTAAAAAAAAGAAAGACGATAAGAGTGATCCACAGTGGGTGCTGCACCAGTGTGCGTGTCGTCATTGTGTGAATGTACATCAGTCTATCCGGTTGTGCCTGCAGTCACTTTTGGTCATTTACTCCCAGGGAGAGTAGGGATGTGCCTTTGAAATAGCACCTGGAGAATAGATAAAAAGGGAAAGGCTCTTCATCTTCATCCTGAAAAACACACCTGCAGTCACACACACTCATCAGAAGCACTTTTAATCAAGTTCATGCTTAGTTTTCTGAGCCTCATGACATTTTGTGCTGCGACACGCGAGATGCTTGTAAAGACTGAACGGCAGCAACACAAAGAAAAGCGAAGAGGGAAGCGTGTGAGTTTGATGGACAGATGTGCCTTTGCATTATTACATGCATGAGTTTTCTCTCATCCGGGAGTGTTGAAGTTAAAGCAGGTGACTTTGAGGCTGTTGAGTCACAACGGGGGTGGATGCCATCGTTCTCTATCCTGTTTGTACGTTCTGACGTTTCCGCAGCACAGATCAGCACCAAGAAAAGCGAATGAAAGGAACCCGAAGGAAATGTGATGTTTATTAAAGCTGGCGTATTCATGCAGCTTCGTAGAGGCGTGAGTGGACTCTTAGTGAGAGTATCGGTTCTGTTTTAAGAATCTTTTGCATCAGTTCGTTAAGATGAATTCGGTTTGAGTAGTTTCACAATTTGGCCAGTTGTGAGAATCAGTCCAGGATGTGAAATCCTGAAGATAAAATCATCATGTGTTTGCCATCAACACTGGTATTCATCCATATTTCCACTGTTGCTTAAACTGCACCGTTATCTGAAGGTAATGTTATGGATTTAGCTGTACATGGAAAGCGCTCTGTTGTTTTTTTATTTCAAATGAATTATGGCAGAAAGTGTGCAGTGCAGATGTTACGATGTGCATCATGAAATCGACAGATCTCTCATAAAAAGTCATAAACACAAATAAGCCAGTTCTTTTTTTTGTTGTAAATGTATTATTTTATAGCTTGCATAGATTTGTTTTCTGTTTTCTTCTCCTCGGTTGACAGAAAGATATTAGAAATGTGAATGTTAAGATGATTGAAGGTTAAATTTATAATGTCTTACTATTGAGATTCTTTGCACAACGTTAAAGAGAGCCGACTGCGTTTGCAGGCTTTGGATATGACTTGATCCATTCCTGTGTAATCCTGTCTAGATGTTGCACCATAGTCTCCCCCCCCCACCCCCCCAGTGCGGCTCCTGTCAAACAGAGGAAGGTGCTGGACTGCGTCCGCTTCAGGAACTGTGAATCTGAAGCGAATCGCGGAGCAGAAAAGAGCAGGCCGGATGTTGCTGTGTGTCGTAGGGATGCTTGTGTGAGGTCAGTGAATGCAGCGGGGGGGTGGGGGGGTCCACAGAGCTCAGAGATGGAGCCTGCATCCTACAGACTCAACAGTAAGCTGATCGCCTCTCACTAAAGATAAATAAAGCACAGAATTTTTACAGGATTGAAAATACTGTTTACGTTCCAGATCCATTGTCTTTGTAAAGTGTAAAAGTATATAAAAAGACATTTGCAGTGATCAGAGTATTAAAGTTTCTGAAATAAATACATTCTGTATCAGTTTGTGTGGTTATTTGTCTTTTTCTCTTGTAGTATTTGTTTTTTACATCTTGATCTCTGGTGGAAGCTGTAAGTCTTAATGGTTTACGTGCTGATAACTGCTCACTTTCCATCAGAGGAAACTGGATTTGTCTCTCCTGCACTGCTCCTGTCTGATTGTATCTTGCAGTGAGGAGGGAGTGAGCGGACTGGGATTTGACCTGTGGCTGCCTCAGGCTCCTGCTGTTCCTCTTCTCATTGACTCACCTGATTGCATTTTAACTGTTCTCACCGCCAGAATACACCTCAGCTTCATGTTCTTTTACAGGACATCTCATCACACAACAGACACAACAATCAGGCTTCAGTGCAGTCAGAAACACTCAGTATGGAAAAGCCACTGCAGGGAACTCTGACCTAGTATGAAGGTATTCATAGCTTTAGTCAAGAAACAACACATTTGCTGTACTAGAACCACAGAAGAATTCAGACCATGATACATTTAGATTCATAGTTTATACTATACATTTTTTTAAATTAGGCAGATTTATTCTTATTTCTGTAGTTCACTGAAGAGTTACGTTCTTGAACATTGTGTATGTGTGTATATATATATATATATATATATATATATATATATATATATATATATATCTCCACATATACACGTTCATTTACATTTAGATGTACTTGTAA
>JBAMHX010000025.1:17170549-17183737 GCA_037177515.1 Pseudomugil tenellus | reverse complement strand
CAGACTGCAGGTCTACTTGTGGTTCCCAGAGTCTATAAGAAAACAATGGGAGGAAGAGCCTTCGGCTATCAAGCTGTACTCTTATGGAACCAGCTCCCACTGTGGGTACGAGAGGTGGACACCCTCTCTGCCTTTAAAATCAAACTTAAAATCTTCCTCTTCGACAAATCTTACAGTTAGAAATAGTCCAGCCGGACATCCCATGATGCACTGAGGACTTACAATTATTATCTCTGCTGCTTTTTTTCCATGTATTGGACAGTACTGGCGTCATTAACCTATTTCTCTTTTTTATGCAGGTCTTATTTCTTATTTCTCCTTTTTTGCAGGTTTTATTTTTCATTTGTTCCTTTTTTTTATTACAGGTCTTACTTTTTATTTTCCTTTTTCTGAATGTCTTTCTGGATAGCAGCTACAATGTATATTAATCTGTCTTTCCTGTCCCTGTAACCCTAGCGAGTCGAGGCAGATGGCTGCCTTACCTGAGCCGGGTTCTGCCGGAGGTTTTGCCTCCCTGTTACGATGGAGTTTTCCTTCCCACTGTCGCCCCATGCTTGCTCAGGATGGAAGATTACATCAAATCTTGGTCAAAGTCAAGTTTCGATACAATCTTGCTGGTTCCCTACACAAGTGAAGCGCCTTGAGATGACATTGTCGTGAAATGGTGCTATACAAATAAAGTTGAATTGAATTCAAAGTAGTGCACACCGCGTCCCCGCTGTTGCCACTGATAACACCGGTACAGTTACAGCAGAAACTTTTCAGTCCAGTAAAATCTGATGACGTGGCACCGGGGCCAAAAAAATACCAGGTTTCAGTCCCCATCCCTACTTCTAAGTGGTCAATACTGATTCCTGCCACGCTCCTATCCTGCTGAACCCCCTCTGACATGCATCCTTCAGTCTCACAGACGTTTCTGTTCTCACACTGGTGCAGGGAATCAGGGCTGCTGTCAGTCCTGGATACTTTGATTCTCAGAACACTTGGCGTCTTGGATTTTTCTCACAAATGAAGTCAATATTTGAATCATCCACATCCGACACAATACGTTTTATTAAATACTTGGTCACTCAGATGGATAATGGATCTTATCTCCTCAATAACTGTGGAAACTAAAGAAGTATTTACTTTAGATTTCCACAATGTTCTATTGGGTTAAACGCGGACTACACTGAGCTGCTGTGTCATGCATCAAAGCATCGGAGCTTGGGAAGAAAACACGAACAAGTTTACAAGCAGATGCACTTGACTGAATCTGATCTGAACCACTCTGAATTCCTTGTAAGCTCATTCTCTTGTTTACTCCTGACGGCGTAGAGCCACTTGGCTTTGTGAGTCTATTGAAGCATCCGTGTATTTGTCATGCTCTGGTTGTGTCGGACAGCAGGTGTCAGAAGAACCCACATGGCCTCGCTTCTGTCAGTGCTGGTTCAAATGAATTTAAAGTGACTGTGACCAATTCATAGTTGTGTACTTTTATGTGTGATTGGCTGGCAGTGAAGTCGCTTTGCTTTGGAATTGACAGTATTTTTGTACACACAGCAGATTGGAACAGGCTACAACTATGATCAATTACATTATGCTGCTTTGTTGATTTCAACATTCCATTTGAATCTTTTTACCTTTAAGCATTTTCTGACTTTTAATGCAAACCTTTTTTGATATTCAGTTTTAATACAATAAGGTTTGTATTCAAAGATAATTAAAATTTCCTGGAGAGAAATTCTACAAAGTGCATTAATTTTAAAATACAATTTTAAAAATATATCTGCATACTGTGATCTGTAAAGCTTGTTACATTAGTTAAATTACATTAGCTTTTATTTTATTTGAATGCCAAATGAGTTTTGCCTTGCAGTCAAACATTAGGAGGATAAATTGATGACAACATATTACTGTTCTGTAGCCAGAAGCATGTGGTAAAAAATGATCAAATCTAAAAATATGTCAAGAAAAATATTTTTATTCAATATCTAAACCTTACTGTGCACTTTTTAACTGGAATACAGCTTCATCTGTATGTGGTTTTGCATTTGCTTTTGTTTGTGCACTGCTTATTAAATACGTTTCTGCAGATGGTGACTAACGATAAATAAAACGTTGCGACAGCACAGCATAAATGAGCATTTTGTTTATCTGTGTACTGTGGCACCACAATGCTGTTGTTCACACAGTGGTTTTGTCTCCAGAGCAAATTGTTTAATCCTAATTAATCCCACAGATATTCATGGTGTAACTGGATTAACATATTGTTTTGTTGGCTAAACAATGACGCAGGCATTTTCTGGGCTGTAATGAGACGTAGTACAAGCTCCTTACTTGCTTATCAAATCTGGCAGAAGTTACAAAGGACTGCACATCAAAGGATGCAACTGCACAGAGAACAAAGCGCATTTCTCTCTTTCTATATGTATGTATGTGATTCATGTACAATTATAAGCAAAAGGGAGAGTGAGAAATAAAAGCGACTGGATTCAGAGTGGCAGTAACTGTATTCAGACAGGTGTTAATATTTGGATAGGAGGTTAAACCCAGCTGTAAATAAGTGCAGCTGCAGTCATTATTGTGCTAATGCACCATAGAGCTGTCTCAGCCCAATGTTGTGACACGTGTTTTATTAACTGACAGTTATATAAAATACAAATCTGTTTATAGAATAAAATGGATGCTATGCTACTGGACCGAAACCAACTGGCTTCAGTGTTAAAGTATCTTCAGAGGAACATTAAAAAGCTTTGAAAAACTATCACTGCATTTCTGACCAATAAGTATTTGATATTTTTATATATTTGGTCTGATCTGTACGGATCAGCACTTTGTTAAACTATTTGAACCAGAGGCGTGAGATGATCATACAATGGGAATCTACCATAGATGTTTTAGACTTTGGGTGAAATGGAGCGTAATGACAGGGGAAATGTATAACCTGTCTTCCTCCAGATCATTCTTCCACAAGCGTTTTTCTTCCTTTAGCCACTGCTTAATCATACAAAAAGGACCCTGTTTTTGTTTTTTGTTTGTCTTTTTCCTCTTCCACACTTGCTTTATCACGTCTTTTCTTCTGTAGCTGCCAGATTGTCTATGTGGATGCACATTCTAGTAATCATCTTATATTTCTGGTGTTCCTAATTTATTTCTTTATTCACAGATGTTCCTCGTGTATCTATTGGATTTTTGCGTTTTGGTTTCCCCTCGCATGTTTTGCGTCTGCATGGTTGATCTCTGTCTTTCTGCTGAACTTTGGGTTTTTGACTGTGAGCAGTTAATCTGTCTGCCTATCTTGTGCCCTGAGGCAGCTGTCAAAGTATTTGAATTTCTGTTTGTCCTAAGTGAAAGTGAAATGTCTTGTAGCTATCAGCTTTGTCTTTAACTTAGCTTTATGTTTAAATTTTAAGAAAGCTTACAGCCTTTAAAAATTCCCAGTATAGTCCTGGACAGAAGTCATGTGATCTATATCTATGATTTATAACCCAATTGCCAAAATACTGTGCAAAATGGTGAAAAACCATTTATATCTAAGTCCCAATGAAACATAAAGGCTTTAAAAGATGTTAAAGCAGACGTTTTATCATGTGATGGAAAAAAATAGCTAATTTTGAATTAAATAGTAGCAACATATCTCAAAACTGTTCATAATTTATAATGGTGCTGGAGATTCTGGTGTGTTGGAGCAGGATTAAGTGGAAAACCAGCTTGCTGATACCAAGGTGGATGGTGTCTCTTCACAGGTCTATGGTTTCCAAACAAATTCAAATTTTAATCCATCTGACCACAGAAGAGCTTTCAACATTGCCTCAAACCCTTTTAAATTTCTGGTCCCAAAAAAGATGGCAATAATTCTGAATCATGTTCACACATGCTTTAAAGAGCTTTAACCTGCATCTGTGGATTCCATGGTGAGCAAAGTTCAGAGATTTCTGGAGGTTTTTCTGATCCCTTAGTGATTTTCAGTGAAATATTTTTTATGTTTTTAATGCATCACCTTAGGGCTTCAAATGCCAAGCATCCTGTTTTGATCTTTTAATCTTGTTTCATGCACAAAGGGAGTCCTCCTCATTCTTTGACTTTTGATAATATACAGTAGGTGATGAAATCTTCAAACTTTTCATTACTTTACTGTGAACACTTTTCTGAAATTGCTCCAAAACATTTAATGCAGTTTGCTGCAGACTGGTGAATAGCCATCTTTACGTCTTTACACAGCACCCCATTCTCCGGGAATTGTGGTTTTATCAATCTAGATATTTTACATCTTGACCATTTTATACATTTATGTTCTTATTCACGGGCAAATTCAATTTCTCTCTTGTAGACATATTATGTATGTTTTGTACCATTTATAAAAATGAGATTAAACATGGAACTTAAACAAGTTATCTCTTTGCTAAATCAGATTTATCACCACATATCTCTGTTGAATTGCCAGCACAAGTTTTAGTCTTTACAGGAGGATGATATGCCTTTTTGTAAAATAACATATTTTATTCTATTTCACCTTTTATTTAACCAGCAGAGTGCCATTAAGTTTGAATTTTCTTTTACAAAAGGAACCCTGGCCAAGAATACAAGAACTTTATGTTCTGCAAATAATTTTAAAACCTGTCTTAAGACCCACTTACCCACCATGCCCATTGGCTGAGTAAATTTTACTGCATTATTTCTGCTTTTATTCTTTTATTGTTAATAATTTTGGTGTGTATTTTTAATGTGTACATTTCACTGTGGAGTCCTTAGCCTGGCCGTTGGCATTTAAATGTGCTATATTGACAAAGCTGAAATTTATAAGAGTTAAACTAGTATAATGCAACCCAAACTGTAGCAGCTATAGCTCAGGAGGAAGCACAGTTGTCTTTTAACTGGAAGGTTAGGAGATCAATTCCAAAGTGTGCTTTAGCAAGACGATGAACCCCTGATACCCCTATCAGGGTGAATGTAAATGTGCCATTTAGTGTAAAGCGCTTTTTATAAGTACACAACCATTAAAATAGTAAAATATATGTAATCTATAAACACGAAGTATGTACATCATATAAACATATTATACATATAGTACATTATTCAAATATAGACTGTAACAAACGTTTCCTGAGTAGGCAAAGCAGGTGTTTACTGGAGCTAATTCCTGGACCAGAGGGCATAACAAATTTATTTCTTCCAAAATTCAATGAAGGCATGAGGGACTTAGAAAAAAGAGTTGTTGGTACACATCGAGTATTAAAAAAGTGAATGAGGAGGTGATTCAAATATCCAGGGAGAAGACCTTTGGCTTTGTAGATAAAAAAAAAACAACAACAAATATGCTAGTGGAGCCATGTTTGATAATCTAGTGATGTCAGACCAGACCCTTCATATAAAAGATGGTAATGGATGAGAGATTAGCATTTATAATAAACTGCATGGCACTATGATGGTTTCTACGCCCTACTAGGAGGCAGCAGGGGCCCGCATATAAAGAGCATCACCATAATCAATCACTGGAAGAAAGGTGTATATGGCAAATGGAGCTAAAATGTTGCATTTTAGAATTTTGTTTGATACAAAAATCATCATAGGAAGTCACGTTTTCTAATTTAAACCAAATATCTAAGACAAGATAAAACTTTTTAGAGCTGACTTTTTAAAAGGCTATTAGTTATAAATTACATTGGGATTTAAATGGTTACAAAACCAAAAGCCAATCCGTGTGGGACAGTTGGTTTGCCTCCTGCTTGTTATATTTGTAATGTGTTCCATTTGTTGGAAAAAGCAAAAATTTGGTGCTTTTCAATTAGTACCTATTCTGCTTGACTTGACTCAATCAGGACATTTATACTGGTTTTCCAGCTGAGTCTCTTTAATTTGGGACCATCCGATGTAGGAAAAGTTCTGAATGTGCACCGCGATCAGAGATATTGTAAAGGCTTAATTATTCTTCAACTTACTCTAGCCTAATTCATCAGAAGGTGCTGTTTATATCAGATTTCCTTAAGAGAATCTCTGCCCCAGCTGCCCGAGAGAGGCTGAGTAAGACTCACCGCGCTCTACCGGACAGCAAGAATTCCCGGGTCCACGGATAGGGTTACTGGCGCCCAGTATCAGCCAGACAAAGTTTCAGATGCCGAATTATTGCTCAAAAGTAAAGTTTATTAAAGAAAATGCAAGTAGAAACAACCGGAGTGGACAGCCCAGGAACCAGGACCGGACTGCTTCCTCCCGACAGATACCCAGTATTAATACAATCAGCCCACATTTTCTTGACGTCATGCCTTGCCATACACACACACAGAGAAACAATTCATCTTGTCCATATCTTGGCAATATTCACTTTAACTTTCCTGGATCTTGTGCAACTGCTGATCTGACTGAAAACAGATGGTCCTTGTTTTATTCCAGAACATTCTGTCCTAGTACATTCTGACCGGGTCACTCCTGAACTCTTTTCCCCACTACAAATTCATAAAACTGCCAACAATCAGAGCTGCAGAAAGTACGTCGGTGTTGGTTCTGAAGCTGCTGCCTGGATCGCTATTAATATAAAAGCTCCGGCTGATCGCTACTCCAGCCTTTACACCCGATTTGAGCCTGACTCTCTATGCTTGGAACCTCAACGAAGCAGGTACCACAAAAGTATCTACTTGGTACGCAGTATTGTGTAGGCTCCAGGCTTTCCTTGGAAAAGAGACCTTTGTGTCTCAATGGGACCAACCTGGTAAAATAAAAGCTAAATAAAATAAAAAAATCTATAGAAACACCTTGAAGCCTGATAGAGCTGAGGAAACCTGGGTACTAATGGTACTAATGGAAAAGCCCCGATAGAATTAACTATTTCTCGTGGTGTTTTAGGGTAGTTGTAAAAGGCATTATTGTTTAATTCAGCTTTATATGTATAGTTTGCATTAGATTGTAGCAGTGTATTTCTCACACGTTTGGAGAACTAGGTCATTATCTTTGGGATTTTTGTGACATTAACAGACTTTAATAGAGAAATACTTTAGATATTTTTTAGCAGAAGTTTTCCTTTCCCACTGCAGACTTTATGGAATAACAAACTATCTTTTCAAGGTGCAGCCACGGATGTTGAGAGGAAACCTTCCTTTTTGTCGACTCCTTGTCTCACAAGTGGACACTTTCACGGAGATCTGTCTTTCACAAACATCCCACATTTAACAATGACATGTTGTTCACACAGCCTGAGAGAATAAAGTCAAACTTTATTCTACAAGAATTTCATACAGATGAATTCACCTGTATGTTTACATTTGATGTTTGATCCTCATATTGCAAACATTTAAATAGTTTTGACCTCTTTATAATTGTGCTCATACTAATGTTTCCATATATTTCTGCATCTTCATCAGAATGATTTGATTTATGTTTATGTGGTGCACTTTTAAAAGACCATCATTTATGTGTTGAAGTAAGTTTGAATCTGTAATGAAGAGACAAACAGACTGATATGCAAATGAGAATCTGAGCCGACCAGCCATGCAATTCCCCAAGGGGTTGGGTCGTTTTCTTATGTCTTTAACCAGGAAGACACCATCAGTAGAAGGGTTGAGTTGAAACAGAGAAAGTAGAACGAGTAGAACAGAGATGAGAGATGAATAAGAAACAAACAGATACTGAAGTAACTACTCGCTTTAAATAACTAAGTATTTGAACCTCCCACATGAAATTTATTTTCCACAGTTTAAGCTCTATACTGCACACATAAATAACTTCTTTATGGGCGTAGATAACTTGCCATCTTCCGCCTGCCTCGTCAAACCTGTCCATCAGATGACCCAGTTAAGAGGGTGAACTACGGTCCCGATAAGCTTACGAACCTCTATGATGGGTTAAATGTTTTCTGGACCTTGCGACGTGAGAGAAAGGAGTAACAACTGTTTTCGAATGCCCACAATGGATCTCGGATCAAACCAATCCTGTCCCAGTCGTAAAGTGATACGGTTCTTAAATGGAACCTCTGTCGAATCCACGGACCAATCAGCTTTCAGTAACGATGGTTTGGCGAGTCATCATCATTTTCCTCTCTCAAGCCTTAATTTTTTGGGTTTTAGACTTTCATTTATAAACATAACAGTTTATCTAATTTATGTTTAATTCTTCACACAGTTACGTTTCTTCACCATAAAAAATTTAAGCTCGTCATCATTTTTACAGATTTTGTTTGTGGATATGCATATATATTTATATATATTCACACATGTATGTGTATATGTGCTATTGTTTTTGTTTTTTAGAATTTTGTGTTGTCTGTGCATAGTTATGTGAGAAATAAAACTAACTAACTAACTAACAGTGACGTGTGTAGACTTTAGATTAAATAAATAATATTATCTGGTCATTGTCTGTCTGTGATTTCCTGGGTCATTATTTGGTCAATTCAAATGAGAACTTACAAAGTAGCTTCTGAGATGGACTGATTGATTGATTTCAGTGATTAAATATACATTTATTCATTGAATTATTCCATCCATATATGATATAATATGTTTAATTTTACCCTACAGCTTAACACAGTGAGCTAGAAAATAAAAGGTGTTGCTCCTGAGATAAATATTTATTAACTATTAATGTTATGATTTTATTTTAATTTATGATGCTACAATATACAGTTATGAGGCTTAAAGGCAGATTAAGTCTAACAGTATGAATCCTGGCCTGTATTTTTAGCTGGATTAGACATTTATTTGGAAGTCTGCAGTAGCTCAGTGATGGCTGAAACAGAGGAGGTTTAGGCTGTAATTCCAAATGGCAGGTTATGAGTAATGAATGGGAACTTTTGTCAGGTAAACGCTCCCTGTAGCCATGCATGGGAAAAACACACAAAGTTGAAAAGACAACCCATACTTACCAGACAGATTATACAGAAGTAAGATTACACATTGTTTTTCCATTAGAGTCTCCTCTTATACTCTCTTTACTTTTTGCCCACAGTAAACCATTTTAGTTTCTTGTGGTCTGTCAAGCTTTTTTTGTGAGGAATCATCACTATGCGTTGTTTTCTTCCTGGTCCATCAACAAGCACACACTAATACTCTGTTGTAGATACGGACTGTTTCACTTGGTAGTTTTATTGACTTGATACCAGAAAAGCTAAAAGTGCCATGAGTACTTTTAATTCAGAACGCAATCAATATCAAACAAAGAGTTTAAAGCAACCACCACTCTATGGTTGAAATGGTATTAAGCCGAGCTACTCATTTCAGTCATACGAGTTGTCAACGTGTTCCTGCTCCAACACACCTGACTTAAATCAGTGGGTAATTAGCAGAGTTTGATGTCAAGCTCCTGCTAATGAAGTCTGACGTGAGTCAGGTGTGTTGCAGCAGGGAAACTCCTAACACTTACAGGACTGTGGCCTTGGAGTTGCCCACCTCTGGATTAGTCTGATCCACGTTGCTGCATAGTGAAACATTGCATCAGAAACCACCATATGATGCAGGCGTAGGTGGCTGCGAAAGTAAAGTTTTAACTTTTTCTCAAACTACTATAAAAGTTCTGAGGATCAAGTTCTTTTAGACTGCCATATCTTTTCAGTCCTCTTGTAGCCCCCCTCCTGAGAAGCTTTTCGCTTTGGCTGCAACCAGGATTAGTTTCTAATATTACAGACTGAGAGCTCTGATTGCTGCAGGAGAGATGCTGACTGCTGGAAAGTGCAGCAGACAATTCAAAAACCAAGTCGCTTCTTTCGGATGTTCAGAACTTCCTGGCACAGCCATCACACTTAACATTTATTTGTAAAAGTTTTAGGGATCAGGGATTTTATTCTGTTGAGGCCAAGTCTCTGTTATTTTTGGAAACTTGATTGTGGTTTTGGGTAATTTGAATCTTTGCATATGATCTGATGGCCTAATTTCATATCCCAGTCTGCTACTGTTCCCATGTTTCTCCTTTACTGTTTGCCATCCGTCTTGCATTGTAGGGTTTTGTTTCCCTGTTGGCTGAAAAGGTACTTCAGCAAAATAACAAGTAGGCCAGACTGTGTTGTAGCTCCACTTGGAGCCAATCCAAGGGAAACTCAGGAGCTCCAGTATATGTTGGGATACTTTCATGTTTCAGCTCCATCCTCTCAAGCCCGCCCAGTTTGAAGTGGATACAGCTGGTTCCAATAAGTGAAAGGACACGTGGCAAACAGGTGTTGTGAATAAAGAATGAGAAGCGATCAATTGTCAAGCTTAAATTCATGCAGAAACTAGCATCTCAACTGGTAGTTGTACCTGTATGCTATGTTTGTAGCAAAACAAAAGATTATCTTCAAATGACATGCGCGGGGCACTAGAAGCACCCCCGCCCAACCGAATGGAAAACTAGAACTATTAAATCAAAGCAGGAGGAGGGGCTTAATGCTTATTCAGAATGAATGTGAATAGGAAAGCTTAAAACAATGTTGAAATGCTTTTGAAAGAGGACAAATTGGACACAGTAGGACGTTGAATGAAGATGCAGGAACTGTGGGCATTATGTTCACTTTAAGATAAACGGGGAGCATGTAAAAATACCATCCACATCTTTTAATTTAAAAGCAGTTTAAGGAAACTTTAATATTCTAACCTGATGAAAAGACTTACTCATTGGTGATCTGAAAATAAAATGTAACCAAAGCTCAGCCCTCTAGTATAACTCTGAGGAGCATAGTGGTTCTCCTGGTACCTGGGTTAGCCTGGCAGCTAGAGTCTAAGTGATGAATTATTAAAGATGCATGTACTCTAGTTGGAAAAGTCTGTGATGAGTGTAATTATCAATTTTGCGTCATAGTAAAATATCCAGTAACTTGCATCTTCCTCCTTAAAATTCCAAGAAGGAAAATTTTTAGCTTTTGCAGATTTTGTCAGTGACGTGGTCCCTATTGACAGCTAATTTGCTATTCTACTTGTACTGTAGCTCTGTAGAGTAAAAGACAACCTAGACTCTTGTCTTATAGTTTATTCTGTCTTGCTTTCTGTCTATATTGTCCTCTCTTCTTCCGATAAAGTCTTATTCTGTTTCTTTGCAGACTTGCCCACGGTGCTTGTTGGAAATAGCTGTTGTGTTATCTGCTTGTTAGTGTGTAATGCGGAGCATAAAGTGAAACTTGCCTGCAATGTCAGCCTCTGTCTGGAAGAAAAAGTTGTGAAGTTTGCTTTCTCTGCCCCTGGCCACTGCTGGGCAGTAATTGGGCAGAAATGTATATAATACCTGTAGCAAGTGAGTCTGGAACATAGTTATAAGGTTGGAAAGTTATTTAGTGCACAGGAGCTAAAATGGAACAAACCTGGTATGTTGCATATGTATGTATCACAGAGAAAGATTTATCAAAAGCATTTAAATGGGTTTTACTACAAAATCACCCAGGAAAAAATGTTCAGGTCGGCTTCAAAACTGCTCAGTTATAGACTAAACTTCTGTAGCTTATTAGACTTTGCATGCAGCTCCTGACATTACCACTATATTTAGCTTATTCTTAAAATATATTTGTAGGCTGTTTCTGCTTGCATGAACATGCAACCCATGGGTGGGTGTCTGCCCCTCGCTATCTCTCCAACCTGCATACATGCTTTTTGTTAAGTGAGCACTAAATGCAGTTTCCCTGTAGGTGCAGTGCATCACTTCTCACTGCAGAACAGTAACTGGCAATAAACAGTTTACTGTGCATTTTAAAAGTGATTATAAACGTATAATCTTGCACTGAAAACTCACATGGAGGGATTTTAACCAATATGTGATAAGATGTGATTTTTTTAAAAGCAGTAAAATGAGCCCCTGAATGTACTTTTAAGAAGTTAGTTGTATTGCACAGTTGTTCAATATTCCGACAAACTGTTTGGTGAGAATTTGTTGACTTGTAAGTGTTTTCATGATGATCACAGGCCTGTTTGCGTTAGTTTGTATCTTACACTCTGTACCAGCTGCTTTGCTCTTCCCCATATGCTCCTGTTGCTCCATAAACACACCGGCAGAAACAGGTGCCAGCCTTCTCTCACTCAGCAGAAGGTTGTAATATGTTTTAATGACTTTCATGTTGTTTCTCCCTTGTTCCCGTTTTGCTGAATTGCTATGCTGAGCTCATTGCAGGAATGCAAGCTTTGGTGAAATTATTGCAGTACCTGAGGATTTCTAATTAAAGAAACAGCAACTTGTCGGGATTCTAGTAAATGAGCTACAAAGTGGATAGCGATGGGAGAGAAATGATTTGTTCCACATTTCATTTAGCTGGAGTCACATCCCACAACACTGAAATAACACCTTAAAATCTTTTTCTTTCTCTTAGATAATTATATTTAGTGTCGAGTTTCCAGTTATTTTTATTAACTTTCCTTTATTAACTTTTCCTTTAACTTTCCTTTCCTATTAAAATACTGAAACTGCTAAATACTAGTGCAACTCGAGCCAAATTTGCTATTTCATTGGTCATAAGCAAGGGGTCAGTGTTAGAGATGGCGAAACTGAAGCCTCATGAAACATTGAGCAAGTTTGACACAAATGCCTGGAAATGAACCGCTGTGTAAGAAACATTTAACACATCAAAATGGCTCCATCTGCTGGCTGTGGGCGTCTGATGCATCAGAGGGAAGCACTGACAAGACTTAATCAGTGCACATCCGCCATTCCTGTCTGACTGTTCAATAAAATGATAGATTTTCTACTACAAATGAAAATCTGATTCTTTGTCAATAAAAATGATAAAAGGGGCTGTTGGAATGACACCACCCCGAAGAAAAGTCTGTTGTTGACTAACTGAATGATCCGAGACATTCCAAACACACTAATAGTTTGATATTCCTGACATGAAAGAAAAGCAATCGAGGCTCCAACAGTTCATGCTGCTGGTTACACTGCAGCGACAAAAGGAATTCCACTCGGCGTCAACCTCTTGAATTAGTTTGTGTGTTGGGCTCTGTTGTTGTTGTATGTCATTAAGATAATGTGGATCTAATTATGTGTAATGATCCTTTGTCTTGATCCTGATGTCTGTCAATACCTTTGTTTCCTAAAAGAACAACAAGAAACAATTAGGGTATGTATAATTTATAGTTTGAGTCAAATATAGCAACAATCTCAACATTATATATGTAAAGGAATTTCATGAGTTAGCTTTATTACTGTGCTCTTAATTAACGTCTAGCTGAAATGTCCAACCATAAGGCCCCATATAATATAATATAATATAATATAATATAATATAATATAATATAATATAATATAATATAATATAATATAATATAA
>JBAMHX010000025.1:17153458-17165729 GCA_037177515.1 Pseudomugil tenellus | reverse complement strand
ATGACCTATGGAAGTGATGCCAATAGCGATATATACTAAATTAATTAATCAAGGTCTAATTTTTTAAATATTGAGTCTTTAGCCCTTCCTGAATCACGGCATTTGAACTATTTGTAGCATACAATTATGTTTTTTCATGCTTTCATGCTCTTGGGTTTAGGAATGAGCATGGATAATCTATCTGAGCTCAGTACTTGTCCATAGTAACATATTTTTAATGGGATTTTTCTTCATGTACAGTCATACATGCAATTTGTGTAGGATTTAGTCGAAGACTTAGTTTAACTCATACATGATCATGCTTTTGAGGAAACACTCATACATTTTCTGATTTATATTTTCTATTTTCTGATTTGTCTATTTAGTTTTGCATAATATATAAGAAAGCCCAAAATTGAGTTAATTATAAAATAGGATTTGTTTTGTGTTTTATATGTAGATGTGATTAGTGGTTCTCAAACATTTTACAGTGAGTACCACCGGAGAAAACAGCGAGCTCTCAAAGTACCACCACCATGACTGACCTAAGTACACAGTAGTAAATATACAAAGCTACAACATTCATGGTTATTGGCTATAAGCAGTTACGAAAGGAAGCATGTTAACTTCTTATGAGGATTAATTACTGGGCGGGCTCAAGACGAAGAAGCAGTCTGATATTAAAATAAAAACAAAGGGAAGACAACGCTTATTTTAAATATAAATTTGTGTATTGTAAACATTTTGTACTATTTTGATTGTATTTGAAAATTAATACCCTTCAGAGCCTAAAAGGGTTTTGGGAGTAATCTTCACCTGGTATTGTTTGTGTATTATAGCTCATAAAATAGTCATCTTCCAACTCATTCATAATATCTATGTTATTATTAGGTCTTATGAATTTTTAAAAAATCTTTGGACTCATAAAGAGAAAGAAAATATAAGTAGAAAAAAGAGATTTCACATCTATGTATTGAAAAAATACAGCAAACTATAATAAACAACTTTTTGAACATTTTGAAAGTGTTTACAAATGTCTTAGGGATAATGGAGTAAAATATAAAGCCTTTAACTATTATATATATGAATATGTATGTATGAAAACTGCAAAAATAACAACTCGTGTTATTGCAGCTGATGCCTCCTACAGGGCGTTTGTTTCTATTGACTTTAGAGATGGCGTGTGACTGAGTTCTCCCAACTAAAATAAGACCAAACATGTTTGTAGTCCTTTCCGAGACACAAAATAGTAAGGAGTGGGACATCTTATTTAGATCTTTGATACACCATGTGATGACATAAAGCAGTCCAATTTTCAGATGCATCTACATGGATTACTGTAAGAATTAAATGGTGAAACCTTTTTGCAGACTGTTTTCTTTCTACAGATGTCTTGCTCTGAAAAGACAAAATGGTCTAGAATGGACTTTCCCCTTTGTTATAAAATCTCAATATTACTGTCTGCTTTAGAAGCACAATCTTATTCTGTTTTCATTTTTTTCACTGAGAAGCCAGCAGCAATTAGCAGGTTAGAAAAACTAAGCAAAAATTAATTCATTCATTTGTTTTTCTATGCTGCTTAATCCAGTTCAGGTCCCAGGGACGCCAGAGCCGATCCCAGTAATTAACCTCTGGTATCACATTCATAAATCTGCAGAAAGTTTGTCTGAAAGCTATAGTTTGACTTCAATGTGCTCACCACATGCTGTGAATTTTTACATGCAGAAAAAGAGGACGGAAAAGTGGAGGTTGCATGTTATATGCACTCAAAATTGCTGTTGCAAGATTCATAGCAAAGATTTTGGTTTGACATAAATACTAGCCTGAAAATGCTTGGTTGGTTTTGCTATTGGCTAACTCGTAAGGGACATGCATTCAAGCAAATAATTTAAGCAAAAAATTTAATGATGAATATTGGAAAACCTGACTAACAAATGAACCACCAGTCGAGAGGTGAAAACACTTTAACCTGCATATCAGCATGATATCTGAGCTTATTTTGAGGCAGTCGATCAGTTCTCTAAAGGACATACAGTAGCTTCTTAGAGAAAGTATAAGCTGCTGTTAGGATTTCTGTGTCTTCATATGTGTGACCTTTACACTCTGTCCTTGTGAGCTTGCAGGCTTCCAACATGATTTCCTCATATGTAATTGATGACAGAGCAGGATTTACACTACATGTCTTCTAATAAATTGAGTGTGCTTAAAATTTCATGATTTTGAACAATAAATGACATTTTAGCTGGGAAGTAAATGATGCTATAGTTATCAGTAGAGCAAGAAGAGCTACATGGACATTTGTCTTGTGCTTACGCATTTACATTTTCTTAAAGATACACTGGGCACTAAGACAGTGCAGGAGGCTAAGCTAGTTTTGCTTGCCCTAATTAAAACTTTGGAGAAGGGTTGAAATATGAGCAGAACACTTAATGAATGCTGACTTGCAATTCATCACAACAGCAGTCTTAAGTGAAATCTGTGTTTCTTCCTCATTAATAGTTGGACAATTTTTGGTCACAAAGTCAGGCAAGGCTTAGAAAAAATTTGATCAATTTGGTGTGCTGGTTTGAACTTGGATTTTTCTTGTACTACTTTAAATATTTACTCATCAGGAGTTGTTAACTACAAAACACTCATACAATATATAACTTCCTGAACTAGCTTTTACATTTATGAAAATTTTTTTGAACATGCTGCAATAATATGAATAGATGTACTGTGTAGACAGCAACTAAGGCCAAAGGCTCTTACATAAGCTGACAGTAGCTTTTCCTAGCCTGAAAACTGACTGCTTGCCGCTTCCTGTTTTCTGTTTTTTTTTTTTTTTTTTTTTTTTGACCCAATGATATATCACAGCAAATTTGCTAAAAACGTGTGTGTGACAGGTAGGGATGTGGGGGCTGGGTGTGGTGAGGGGGGACCATGGAGGTGGCCCTGCTTTCCACATTCTCAGTGTCTGGTTGCCTTTCAGTTTAAACTACAATTATTCATTTAACACAATGTAGAGGAATTTCATGATTAACTTAATTACCTTGCTCTTAATTAATGTCTAGCTGAAAGGTTTGACTATAAGGCTCCTAAACTGATGTCATTCTGACCTTTAGTAAACCATCTGCTAAGACCTTGGTTGTTGTAGTCGAAGCAAGGCCAGCATCTCTCAATCATGGAAATGTTTAGAAACAGATTGTGACCATGTGACTGAAGTCTTTAAATAAAACTCGCCTATCTGACTAGGGGCAGAATAGGCTCCAGACATCTGTGGGACCCACAGGTCTTTGGGGAATATTCTTCCCGGGTTATGACCTCGTACCATGTCTGTATGTCTTAATGTTTTGTCCCTTCATGATTCAATGTTAACTGTATGTTGAACTTCTTTTATTTTCATTATTAAATTTATATTCTTCTCAATCTAAAGAAACCAGTGTCCTTGTCCTTGACAGGAAAAACGGTCGTCTATACCAAAAATACACTGACAACATACGGACAACTTTTGAGGGGCAGGTCATGTAGTGCATGGTTGATGGGGCTTCTTAGGTGGCCCCACCTGCAGCATGGAATGGTTACTGTCCCTTAATTTTAATTGGCAACAACAGACATGACACAACCATTTGAACTGGGGAGGTTGGGAGGCGATGTGGTCATTTTTTTACACCCCCATTTCCTGGGTGCTCCTGGGACTGGGGCTTCAGTTTGGCATTATGTCTGTTCCCATGGGTCTGTGGTTCGGACTGACTTTGTTAGTGGGGCTTGTTGTTGGCCCTAGGGGGCGCCTGACTTGCTGCGTATGTGTGTGTGTGGTGGTGGGGGGTTGGATGGCTCCCGGCCTCCCTTTCCTTTTGCCCACTTAGGGTTTTCATGGGGATCTGGTCGAAGGGGGTGTAAGTGGGGGGAAGTGTGTGGATGGGGTAGCATGGAGAAGGAAATGATATGTGCATATGAATTAGTGGGGGTCTTGGTGTCTGTATATGTGAGGGGGTTGTGTGGGAGGATGGGAAAGGGGTGGGTGAGTGCATGGGATAAGTGGATGTCTGTGTGGGTGTGGAAGGTGGGAAAAAGGGTGTGGTATGTGGGAGGCAGGGGAGGGGGGCAGTGATAGCGTACGAACAAACAGTTGGGCACATGTATGTGTGTGCGTATGGGGGAAGAGAGCAGTAGGGTGTGTATGGACAGGTGGGTATATGCATGTGGAGGAGTGGAGGGTTGGTTCCCGGGGCAGGCATCTGGTGCGCCGGGAGATGGACTGGCCATCTCTGACAAGATACATTTTCTTGTCCAGCGAGAGTGAGAATCTTCATTCTACCAGAAAGATTTGTTGTTGGAAAACAAGGACTGAGGAGTTTATTAATTTTAATCTTACAATAAGCAGGCATATCTGATATTATTGCACAAAGGGAGATGTTGGTGTATACATTGAGGCCATTAAGCAGGGCCAATAGGGAATGTGCAATAGGGAGCATGTGCAATAGAAACATGTACAGAGCTTGTCTGAGTCAGGTGTGTTCCAGCGAGAACACTTTTTCCCACAGAAATTCGGTATAATTAGGGGCATAACTGTCCTTTTGATTGGCAGGTATCCTGCAGCAAGAAGTCAGAATGTAGCACGAACATGGTTTTTATCTGGCTAATAGCGCATCTTAGCTTTAGCCCATTTGCCTTCGTTAGCCGGTTAGCTCCCACTAGATCCAAGTTAGCTCATATAGCTACAGGCAGCTTGAAGTTTAATTGACATTGATCATCCCCTCCCACACTCACTGGCCCACTCTCAGCTCCATCTCTTTGCTATTTTTGTATTTTCTGGGAGTGACTACGTGCTTGACGCAGCCAACATGGAAACCACCCAACAACTTTCACTTTTGCTCTTCAGAGGCTCAGGCCATCTTTTATATACATTCTGTGGTTTGGAAGCGTAAAGTTGAGAGTTTTCAGAAAATAGAGAAAACAGACCAGAGCAGTATACCGAACAGTCACAGAAATGTTACGTCAGGACCAAAAATACAACTGAAAGTCAAGGAAAATAACTGGTTTTGTTGGTGCTGAATGTTCTTGTCATCACAGTGTTTAGTTCACCTGTTAAAGCAGCTGCTCCTTACACACAGCCAGGTATAAGGTTAAATTCCAACATCTCCCTGATCCACTTTCTCATCTACTGCTGACCAATAAAGGGCACTACACTACAAAACTGGCTTAAAAAAAAACGAGAAAAAAACTACAAAAATTAGGTTAATTTTCCTTGAAATAAGATAAAATTTCTTCTTCTGTTGGCAGATAATTTATCTTATTTCAAGGAACATTAACCTCGTCAAGAACTCCTAAAACAAGTTAAAAAAATCTTGAAAAACCTATTAAGTAAGAATAATTATCTTACTTTTAACAAATAAGCATATGTGTCATTAATTTGAGATGTTTAATCTTACTTAGATTTTAGTTTTTGCAGTGTAGAGCAAACACAATGTTGAAACTATGGCAATTTAAAGAACACGCATGGCAAGGAGCATATTTTAGTCTCTATTTTGATTTAATTTAATATTATATATAAATAGAATTTATAAGAAGCTATGATGAGGTAATTATGGCCTACCATTCAGGTGGTTAGAAAACTTTGACCCCTGACATTGTGGCCCTTCTGCTCATTGTGGGTGGGACACCCTAACTAAACAGATCTTAAGATAGAGGCCCGACAAACTGTAAAGCATTTTTTGGGAGTTTGATTCTGCCAACGATCCAGCTTCATCAAGAAAATGCTTATCAACAATGTGTGTGCATGTATATGTGTAAGCATGATTCCCCCTTCCCGTTTCTTCTTGCTCCTTCATGTCTGCATTCCTAGTGTGGGCCTTGGCATACATGCTCTGCTGTGCAAACTGTTTGCATGCATCAGGGAATTATTGATAGTTTTGGAGGAAATGCTGAAATTACTCTCAGGTCAGCTTAGCAGTGTTCAATACAGAGTTCATTTTCCTACTTTCAGAGCACAGATGAAGACTTTTTTATCTGTTGCTAATAGTGGGCAGTATTATGATGCGCATCCTACTGTACTTCCCATCTTTCCATCTTCCGGTTCTGCTCTGACTCAAAACCAAATATATTTTCATTCATCCGTCTTTGACATGCCATGAAAAAATGCTTCACACAGCAACCTATGCACAAAGTGGATGCATGTGTGTCAGAAGGACATAATGTGTGCGGGTGTTATCTCCCTGTGGCTGCCCTGAGGAATAACTGTCTAGAGCATTCTGTGTGTCTGGTAATAGCATGCTGCTATCTGGCTCCACGCTGTGCTGAAAAGAAATGACTTTCCAACATTGCGGCTTTCCTTGACTGCTCAAGCCCGACTCGGCAACAATGAATGAAGCCCCAGCTACAGTTCTCAACATTCCTGTCAATCTCCTTTGAAAAGTTACTTTTTATGTTATTTTTTTCTTTATTTAATAGTATGTTGCAATGAAGATAGGAAATCAGGAAAAGCAGCAGTGTGTTTTAAGACACTGTATGTCAACATGAGAATATACCATTAATTAATTAATTAAATATTTACCTCTTATCATATCCTCTCCAACTTGCAAGTAATGTATCAGTAATAACTTTTCAAATTTGATTTGGTACTTGCAGTTTCCTAGAAGCAACAGTGTAGAATTTATTGCGCTACATTGCTTCTTTACTAAATTTTCTTTATTGCTGTTACTTTATTGCCACTAGCTCCTGTTGAACTGTTGTTCAACAGGAGCTAGTGGCTGCTGTTGAGACGGTACTTTGTAAAAGGATAAAAGTCCTCCTGCCCTGCTCTTTTCAAGCCAGAATGAACCTCTATGATGTCTTTTTTATTCTTTGTCTCTGCATCCTCAGGCCCTACTCGTTCATTTGCAAAGTGCTTTCTTTGACATTTTTCCACTAAAGCCTGCACCCATACAGTCTCCTTTGGTTCCCGAAAGCTCTCGAGTGGTTTAAAAGCAGCAGAAGTTCTGAACCCAATAGTCTCTAGAAAAGAAAAACCAATAGGCATATTCATCTCATGGGCCTGACAGCACAAAGAATGGAGATCTAAGATGGGACAGAATGAATAAGCCTGTCGTCAACCCTGTGAGGATGCACAAAGCTGTTCTATCTGTCAGGCCATAAGCTCCCAGGTGGGCTATTGCAGCAATCGATTGCAGTTCTCAGTGCTAGGTTAAAAATTGAGGGCTCTTAACAATAGAAGATGAAACCTGTCTGATGTTGCACCCACAACTAACATCAGTTTTTATTTTGGCCTGTAATAGATGATGTGGTCCTGAATCTGTTTGTTAAAAGGCTGTGGCACCATTTCTCCCTTTGTAACAAATTCTGTTCTGAAATTCTGGCATACACTTTAAAATGGGAGGCTATAAATAAAACAAACGCAAACCACTGTTTACATTTTTGTTTCAACTAGTTTTAGACTGATTAGTATTTCACTCCACATGAGTATTAAACAAATAGCAATTTTGTGCATTATTGATTAAATACACCAGCTAAGCTGCTAAATCAGTAGTTCCTGAGCAGACTGCTAGATTGATTCAGTTCTGCTGCTTATTTTTTTATTTTTAAGAAGTGAATGAATTCCCAAACCAGTATAGTTACAATTATTTCCACTTCAAGATGTCAAAGTAGCAGCCTAAAATCCCTACAAATTTAGCCCTGCATTGGACAGTAAGATTCATGTTTACAGCCTAATTCATTTAGATTGAAGGAAGTATAAGATTATGAATTACATATTTCTGTCATGACTCAAAGATTAATCTTACTTTTTTCTGCAGGCTGTGCTTCTCACAGTGTGGACTGTTATGTTATCCGGATATTACAATAGTTACTCTTATTGAGGGAATTGTTGTAAGGCCGCAGAAGACAATAAAAGCCTCTATGGAGAATAACTGTATTGCACAAAAATCCAGTTTTGCAATCCTTGGAGCTGTAGTTGGGCTCGTCTGTAAAGCAGTTTAAAGAAGTGCACAAATGAAGCAAAATAATATAAAATGGATCAAAAATGCTCCCCTGCACAGAGAATGCACCTGACATGACACAAGTCATGTCAAGAATAAAAATGATTTCACTTGATACAAGTTCAAATGATACTTTATTTCATTATAAGATGGAAAAAAATAATAGACTCAATAACATTAATTTTATCAAAGAGGTAGTCACAATCAATACCATTTAAGAGACAACCATGGTCACACCACCATCAGTCTTTGAAACCTATCCACTTCCTTTTAAGACCCTGCAGTGGTAGGCTCCTTCCAAAACAAATCCTCCTCCCTCCCCCTACGTATTTCCACTACACCCTCTGTGAATGCGTCCTCACAGTGGATCGAGGTTCCCTGAGGTAGGGTATAAATCCGGAACCTCGCATATGGACTTCCTCCCCTTGCCCAAGTGGAAACGAAAATCACCATTACCATGGTCCAAAACTTTGTGTCATTGACGCTAGCGGCAGTCACCGTATTACAAAATGAACCTACTCCCAGCCTTATGGACGAATGTTTTTTTCTGTTGAATCCAGCATTCTTTGCAGCACGGAGCGCGATAAGCTGTTTCATCTTCCAACCCTTGCAAATACACAGATATATATATTTTAATCAAATAAGTAATTCATTCATTTAAATCGTTGATAATTGAAGCATTACTGTAAGCCGTGTGGTTTTTTAATGTATATCAGGACTATGTTTAGTAGGCCTAGTGATTTTTATTTTAAATCATTAAACAAAATGATAAATAAGCTCAAACAGCGCAACATGTGAAACTTACAATGGGTACGGTTACATGATGCTTTTAATTCCAAATTATTAATTTTGAATGAACTAATTCCAAATTAAATTCATGAAGCTTTGAGTTTACATGGAAATTTTAATTCCGGATAACAGGTTTACATGGCATCACATTTATTCTCATATCTTAATTCCGACGTGATGGCGGAGGTGACTTAATCACACAGTAACTCTCTTTCTGTTTGTACTGTTAGCAGCTAAATGGAAAACGATCTATAAACCGTCTTTGATTCAATTGTTAAAGTACTAGTTTGTCACAAGTATACGACTTCACTATATTGAGCAGCTGAGCAGGAGAAGAAAAATAGACGGAACATATATATCGAAGACGGGATGCAAACTTTTTGTAAAAACTTTATTGCATCACCAAACAGCAAGAGAGTCGGCAGAAGACTGTGCCTGTGCGTCATTGCACTGGGAGAAGGTAAGCATGTGCAGAACGACTGGAATTAATGCCTGCGTAGCCGTAGAACCTCCATCCTGGGCAAAGTCAACAAGATTCGTCACAAAATTCCACAGACAACTAGACAGAAAGACCAGGCTCAATTCACCACGTGAGTGTTTTCCATCCCCGAAGCAACCCTGATAGTATATGTGTCAAAACGTAAGAAGATATGTGGGGAGACGGGCGGACTTCCTGATTGAGCAAGCCAAAGAGTTGATCAATTGTCAAGGCGCTTCGTGTTTGTTTGTTATTACAAGCACAAATTCTACTGCACATAGATCTTATCTGTCCTCATGAAGGAATCGGGGGTTAATCTCCTCACATGGAAGAACAGTCATACGATCACCGGTCAGTGTTGTCATAAAAGGTGCCTGCATACTGTACGATTTAGCTAACAAGGGTAGAGTATGAAAAAAGTTTGATATAGTTATGAATTTGCTTCACAGCGCAGTTCTGCAGATAGGTGTGGATATAGTTTTATTAAAAAGCAAGGTGGTGTGGACATGTTTTTTTCTACTAGACGGAGGGGGTAAAATATACGGTTTTACAAAAACCCGGCTATGTGTGGAGATGGCATGATCCTCCTGCCCTGGAATGTGGTCTGACCAGTATGCTATTAATTTGGCAGCTTCTTGCTAAAGGTGTTACGTGCCCCCCAAAGTTCACCTGTAATGGCCTCTTTTACAAAACAAAAGCAGCTATTCGCACCCAAGACAGAATGTTAGCTGAAATCTGTGGTCCCACTTGGCCCCTCTCTGGGCTTCATAGACTCTGGGTTTCCTAGTGTTAAAGCGGAATTAACTTATTCGGAATTAAAGAGGAATTAAAAGTTCCATGTAAACGGGGCCAATTGTACGACACTTTCTCCATATTGCTGTCGGAGTACTATGGGTGTTGCTCCATGCGTAAGTCAGCATGTGCCCTGTCCCAATACCCACACTACACCCTACGGCCTTCCACAAAGTGTGCACTTGGTTGAAGTGTGCGTTAAGTGTTAGAGTGAAGTCCGTATGTATGCGGACTTCGCCGAAGTGTGGTCTGAGGGTGTAGAAAGCGTGGGGCGAACTTCCGGTCTGGAGAATTGGGATACACTACACACTCGCACCCTTTAACATGAGCGCGCAATCCAGGGGCACAAGGGCGCAAGTGGAGGTATTGGGAGAAGGCCATAGTCACCACGCTCGCTGTTGAGGGCTTTATGGGCCACTTTTATTCATCTGTAATTAGATTCGGATGGCACTTAATATGGCGACCACTCCGTGTGAACGCACAAAACGAGTGGAAGTGCATAAGAGAAGGTAGTAGGGAGGCATTTCGGAAGGGGCCATACAGAAGGACAGGAAGGCACCTGATTGGACAGTTTGACTTTTCATTATCCAATCAGATGATTGAATACCTTGAAAAAAAATATGCATCTGTAGTCTTTGTTTTGTGCCCATGAACAGATATTTGCGAAAGCACTTACATTTTCCTAACAAATACTTTTTTTTCACAGCCATGCAACTAATACACACTGAAAAACTGGATTTTTTTCTTGTACCAGTTGAGAAAACTTGATTTACAAATAAGCTTTGAAATGATTTCCAAACATTTATTTAAAACGGCAAAATCTTTATAGCTTAAATAACAAAGATGGAAAATTAGCTTGATTAATGTGGGACAATGAACTTTCAACAATGTAAGACTTCCGCATCAAACTTAATGATGAACAAACTGAGAAAAATATATTTTCTGTTCAGCTATAATGCACTAAAAAGAATAATATCAGTTATGAAGCTGTTATGAATCTGTTTTACTAGCACAGCTAAACTACAAGTGGAACTCTGTCTTTGTTCTAATTGGACCTCAGAGAACCTTATTAAACAGCTTTGCTGATGTCTGTGTTGGGGACCCATGGCGACCACTTACTTCTAGTCTGTTCGGCGCGGACTTCATAGCAACAAGAACACAAGTTTGACATTATATATGAAAAGTGCAACATTAGTGTACAGGTAATTAAATATTATTTACATGTTCAAATAAATACAAGTTAACAGGGAATCAGACCGTCATCAAAGGACCTATAAAGACATGCCACTTATGATTAACTAAACTAATTGGAAACATTGTACGTGCATTCTTGCTGAGGAGAAAATCTTGATCATCCTCTGTGCAGCAAAAAAAAAAGAAAAAAAAAACGTATCCAGTGTACAATTTTATTGATTATCCTGCTTTCAGGTGTGATTAGGAATTAGGAGAGATACACTATTGCATGGTCTTCTGTCAAAAGGAAGGAATCACTTCATGGTGATGTTCTTCTAGACATTAAAGCTCTGAGACCCCCCCCACCCCCCAGTAAAAAAAGCTTGGGAAAGAGCTTGTCATGCCTCAAAAGAGCAGAACACTATTACTCTCCTTCTTTAATGTTTTTTATATGTTGAATCCTTGAAATGTTAGGTAAGATAAAAAGGTTTTAATGAGTGATACTCCAGAGACGCCCACATGCTTTCCCTCATTCACTCTGAAAGTGCTACAGGAGAGTTTTCTCTGACAAATAGGGATTGAAGTCAAAACGAGGAGTCTCATCTGTGAAAGGAAATGCCAAGTGCTTCAGCCGTTCTCTTTTTTGAAAAATATATTTTCTTAAATTGGGAGTAACGTTTTTCTTTGCACTTTCACTAATTATCACCTGTGCTGAAGTTGCTATCTTTGAGAAGAGTTTAATGAGAAAATGTTGGATGAATCAGATGATTCACTGGATTGACACAAGTGGCATTCATCAGACTTTTTTTCCCAGAAAAATAATAAGCCTCTACCCGATGATGATTACTCACTCTCTACCAGGTATGGATTTACGGATTTGAGATGTGAGGTCAACTCTGCTGGTATCCTTTGCTTGGGGGCCATGAAACGTTGTCTGGATTGATTATTGCTCAGGGATTGTTTGGCCTCAGTTCACTTTCTCCTGTCTGGGCCTGCCAACTTCTCTGCCAGAAGGGAAACTAAAGCTTAAAATGAACTATGTCATCTCTGGAGAACTGACTTAACAAAGTTATATCATGGTGAAATAGAAATACTTACGTTTGGT
>JBAMHX010000025.1:17138779-17153369 GCA_037177515.1 Pseudomugil tenellus | reverse complement strand
ATATAAATGTGTGTGTGTGTATGCACGTATGTATGTATTTACAGTTAAAGGAGACTGAGAAAGTGTGCTTTGGCTATAAAAGAGGCTGTGGCCATCTTACCACAGGACATAACATAGGAGTCAGCCTGTGGCAAGATGGCCGACCAGCGAGCCTTGTGACACTCCACTATGAGCATAAACTGTATATACAGTCATGAGGCATCTAGTCGTTGTATGTGTATGAATATGTAATACAAATGCTATGTATACAGACGCTATGGCAGCAGCTAAGTTTGGGTCACAGGTAACGGGCAATATTCACGAATTCATTTGAATAAATAGAAGATCAAACATAATGTTTACATAGTATCCTCCCTCCTTTTTTGTCCATTTAGTTATGATTTTGCCATCAAGCAAAATAAAGTAAGAGAGATCCAGGTTTGCCTACGTAGTTTACACCACTGTAAAATGATAAGCTGGTTAGTTCATACAGATTTGGCAGAGGACTCATTTAATGCTGAATTTGTATTCAGAATATGCATTTTCCTGTCAAGGTTATTCAAGTCGAATAGATCATTAAGCAGATTTAAAGAATCAATTCTTTATTTCCCCACAGACTACTTCAGATGGATTGCATTGCATTTTTAGTGATTGATGATCATGTTTCTCACAGAGCCTCAATCTGTTGCACACCTTGGCTCATTTTAAAGCAGTTTTGCACTTTGTCAAAGCCAACAAGTATGAATATATATTGCATCACTCACATCTATAACCTGCTATTAAATAAATGGCTCATCTTCTTTGCAGACAGTTCAAATATCTCTACATCCACTCAGAAATCCTAAATCGCTTCAACAATGGCTCTGGGATGGAATTTGCTGTCAGACGGATAAGCATTCAGATGTGGTAAAGCCATCATGTTGTCATTACACTTCCATCAACAGTGGCGTCACCCAGCAACTGCACCAGGCTGAAACCAGCAAAACTCGTCATCACTGTCACATAATCGTTGTGTCTGACCTTCAGACAAATGCGTGCGCTCCTCAGACAAAATGGTTTCACCATTTCTGCAACGAGTCATTACACCCACTGTCTGAGATTCACAGTTCAGTGGATACACACGCATGTGTGTGAAGTAGTGTTAACGTGAAAAGCGCATATTCATTTTGATTGAAGTCGCCACATTTAATAAATTTGATTAAACTAATTTGACCTTTGCCTGGTTGGCATGGTGATTCTAGACTGAAATGTGGAAAGATATTATTTTGCATGAGATATCAGACTGAACGTGGAATTACCAAAGTTCCCTTATTTCAGTCATCTCAGCCAAATGTATAATCATGAGCTTTACGTGCTCAGACTTTAGTGAACAATTTCTCTTTAACTGAAGATTTATTATTATAACCTGTTATTGTACATTTGGGGAAAAGAAAAAAAGAGGCTTAGTTACCTCTTAATGTTGGTTATTTTGAAACAAAATAGCCAAGAAGAAAAGTAATCGGAATGTCACAAATACTCATGGTTTGTACAAACAACCACAAAATAATATGGTAAAAATAGAAAATTGTCACTCAGTGACACATTCAAAGTGCATCCAATCAAATGATGAATATTTTTTTTCATCCCAGTTAAAGCTGAACAGATGCCCATGATCTTCCTAGTTAAGGTAGTAGCTGTGTGACAAATGGTGCCAGATATACTGACATGGCAAGCTCAGTTAATGTTGGAGTTTACTGAGGTCATGCTCCTGGAAAAGCATGTTTGATCATTATCAACAGGATTTTGCAGCCACTGTGATTTTTAGATCAGCATAACTCATCAGCTCATTGAACAACTGCATGTTCTGTTCCAGCAGGTTTCTGATTTGCAATGCTGCATATTTTAGTATCTCTTCCAAAGTATTTTAATAAGGGTACTTAGCTTCTGGTTTCTATGAGGGGCCACATCATGTTGCTTTGGTAAAGGATTTTTTCTTTAAGCTGTATGTTTGGCTTTTTAGTTAGATTTAGGAATATTGCAGAGCGATTGAAGCTTGACAACCTTTTGGTATCTCATCAGACAAACATGACAGTTTATTTTTGCAGATGTTTGAATAAAAAGCATGCAAATGTGTCAATTTTCTGATAGCTTCTTTTAGCGCAGCCCATACTGAGATGGGAAAAATGCATTGCACCCTTCACCTGGAATAAGCAGAGATGAAGCTTAATGAACTAGTCTCACTAAATATGTTTAAAAGATTGTTAAAGGTTAGGGAAGATACTAACTGGCTGTTTGGAAACCTAACTTTTCCAGCTGTCATTCCTCAAAACTCTGAGGTGGCATCAGGAATTTTATTCTGATACATGTTGTTTCTTCCCATTTTGATGCAATACATTATTCCAAGATCCTATGTTAGACTGGGGCACTGCAGTAATGTTAGTGGGCTCCTAATATTTAATATACATTCATGATTCCATGAAAAACTTTTCTGAAAACAATATGACTTTGTTTCTGAAAATTTTAAATGAAAGGTATCCCAGCCAGCCATGCGATGAGGACTTTCACTGGAGCTGAGCATGATTTCCAAAAAGCAAAATATTCTCCTCTTTATTCTTTTAGAAATATAAACCATTTGAAGGTGTGGGAAGAAATAAAGGTGTCAGGAAAAATCATGATCTCATACATCTTAAGCATTCTGACCAAAGAACATAATACAAAAATTCTTCAGGACTTTTTTTATAGGAGCTCAAACAATTTGAACCCTGACTCTTGAGCTTTTTCACAGTATGGGGTAAATTAGGCTTATTAAGATAGTTTAAGTGTGAAAAAAAGCCCTTCTTGCTGCTGTGTCATGGCTGCACAACTGACTACAGTACATAGGCATGAAGTTAATACTTTCCATTTCACAACTTCAGAAATTTTTAGTTATGATGCAAATTAAATGTGAGATCATTGAGAGAGAAACAGAGAAAATAACATGCTGAAAAGACAGAGTCAATCAGGAATGTTCAGCCGTTTACATGGACTTTAGGTTTTGATGGTTTATCCTCAGATCACACGATGTTCAACTCAAGGATTCATAAACGTGTTCATATCAGTGTGTATTCATTTATTCCTTACATCTTGATTTGAATTATGTGATCTAAGTTTGATGTTTTAATATGATATTCTCCACTCTAAATGTTTAATACTTTATAACTTACATGTGTTTGTGGAAGTTAGGTCTGGCTCTGTAAAAAGAGAGATTTCTGGTATTCAAATGAGAATCTGAGCTGTAGACAAAGCCAGCAGAAGGTTTACTGGCTTTACTGAGACCAGACCTGCCTCCAAGCAGGACAGACTCAGTCCAGACTGACTCTCAGGTCAGTGAAATGGTAAATGCAGAGGCAGAGAGAAACATAACTCTGAACCAGGACCATGCTTGGATCACAGAGCTCTTGGTTTGAGACAGCAGCCATGGTGAACTGAAAAGCATCCGTTTACATGAGAGAAACAGACACGATCAGTTTGTTTCTGTCTCTGCAACTGGACAGAGCCTTCACGTTCAGCCTTCGAAGTGAAATATTTTATTTAGATTTTCCCACAAGAAGCTCCTTATTTCTCGCAAATAACTTATTTTGTGGCCCTGGATCTTTTGCCACCTTCAGCCTGAAATTTCTTCTGCGTTAGGTCTGACAACCCCAGTTGAGAGGTTGAAGAAAGATCCTAACTACAAACCTCCATGACAAACACTTTTTCCAGACCTTCAGCAGCAGAACAGATCCACTAGTTCTAAAGTCGTACGGAAATTTTTCCTCATCCAAGAAATTCTCTTTCTTATGATGGTGGTTGGCGAGTAATGAATAGGATTCTTCTCAGACATTAGTTTAGTTTCAGTTCTTTTAAACATAATATTTTATTTAATTTCTTTAATGTTTAACACAGTTTTACATTCTTTACCAGACAAATTCAGGTTGATCATCAAATTTACATATTTTTGGTTTGTGTTTGTTTTTACATTTTCTTATTTTTCTTTTCTTTCTAATATGTTTGTATCACGTATTGATTTTAGATTATATAAATATATTTATAATTAAATATTCACTTTTATTATCTGTGATTTCCTGGTTCGTTTTTTAGGCCAATTCAATTGAGAGCTTATGAAATAGTGTATAGAACTGATTGGTTGAATTAATTATTCATTTATTGATTGATTGAGTTATGAACTCTATGAGATCATAGGATTCCTTTTAGCCTAAATCTTTAGACACAAAGTTAGAAAATAAGATATGATGCTCCTGAGGTAAATATGTATTACTATTAATGGTAATATTTCATGTTAAGATTAATTTATGATGTTTAAACAGCATAGTTATTGTTGCTAATGATAGATGCATAGTGCACAATTGTGCATAACATGGTGGTAAGCAATTGTTAATGTTTTTTTTACTATTAAACTTATAAAGCCCAGTGTTGGCATTTTTGATAGTTTCATATAATATCATGCCAAAATAATGGACCTTTTTTTATAGGTAGGCTTTAAAGAGTTAATCCTAGTAAATCATAAAAGTTACATGTCATTCTATCCTGGTTTAGCTGCAGTTTATGGGAAATAGATGAATAGCTATGTCACTGTTGTGTCTTTGATATTTTTGATAATGTTTTTGTTAAAGCCTCAGCAGTGGGATACCTGCAATAATCAGGAAATGTCACGGCCCATCTTCACCTAAGCCGCTTGCTGAATACAGAACATCACTGGTAAAACCCCGTACATGCTCATATTTCAGCCTCATACTTAATAATGCCACATTTTGAAAGGTTTTAGCTGTTTGGATGGCTCTTAACAAGACCTTTCATGCAGATCCCCAGTTCATTTTCCTTTAGTTGACACTTGACCTTCTGTGAGAGTTTCTTGTTGTATTCAAGGACCACTTAAGGTGCAGAGAAATCATTCACAATCAGTTGATTGTGCAGCATCTTCTAAAAGTAATATGCAGATGTACTAAAAGTAGTTTTGGAAGAAATCTAATCATCCAATTGTCCTTTAAGACTGGCTTCCTCTTAAAATCCACAAATTCCTCCAACCTGCAGAGGTGAGAAATGTAATTTTGCTATGGTTATACATATTCATAAGTATAGAACAGATAACAGATATTCTTTTAAAGGAAATGTTTATAAAGTTTTAATTGTAGAATTATTTAAAACAATGGCATATATTATGAAATTCATATTGCAAAAACAGTTTCAGTTTTAATCTTTTTACTGTGTTTCTTGAAATTTGCAAAATCACAATTGTGAAAGGATTCGTTTAGCCAGAATACCAATTTATTTTGCTCTCAAAGCATAAATAATGCTCAAACCGTTGTGTTCTACACATTCAGCTACAGATTGTCTCAGACTGTGGTGGGAGCTCTTATTTTTACTGTCTGAATTTGCCTCCTACTCTTATTTGAGGACCCTGCTTATGGGGTTGTGTTTTAGCCAATCATTTTGCACTGCAGACAAAGATCTGCTTTAAATTGAAGCAAATATACTCTGAGTTTGACAAAGAGGGAGCAGGACTCTAATGGTGAAAGCTTAGATGAGCAAGAGATAATCTATGCAAGCTGCAAGGATTTTCCACGACAACATAGTTGGCTTGATTGCCAGTCAGCTGTCTGCTTGTTGTCCAACTGGCCGCCAGCCAGGCAGCAATCGATCGCCAGTGTGTTAAACTGTCACTGTGGGTATGGCTTGGAAAATTCACGCATCAGAGGAGCTCATTTTCTTTCTTCTCTTTTTCAAAAAGCGATACCCAGGTAGCATGGCGCAGAAATTAACACCCCTCATGGCCATGGCTGACATTTTCTCTCTCAGCAGGATGTATACCTGCTTCATTACAGCGACAGCCTGTTTCTCTCCCACAGACTTTTCTTTGTGCAAGGAAAGGCTAATTGCGACTGTTTCAGGGTCAGGAATTCAGTGGGGGCTGTGTTATAGTGATGCATACTTCTGTTGGTCTGCTCTGCATTTATCTGAGCGAGCATGCCAGGTTGCAGGCTCAGCTGTGAGTTACTGTAGCGTCTTCAAATGGGTCGATGTGGACGTCTCAGGGGACTGTTTTCATTCTGAAATGCCCTTGTGTAAAGGATTGTTCTGTCATTACTTACCATAAGTGTTCAGTCTGTTGTACTCTTGTATTTGGATGGAACACGAGTTTTGGTTTGTTTTTAAACTTTTTTGAGACTGTAATTTATTTCCCAGCTCTAGTTTCCTGTTTGCAGAGCGAGAGAACCTAAATCTATGCCATATTCTATGGGACGTCTTACAGTATTTCACCAACATTTGAATATGTGTCCTCCGTGAGCAGTGTTTATTATCCTGGCCCTCTGGACCCACTGCCCTGCATGTTTCAGAGATAATCCTTCTTTAATTCATCTGAGATAACTGAATGGTTTGTTAACAGGCTGTAAAGAACTTGATGAAAAGGTTGATTCATCTGAAACAGTTGTGTTGGAGTAGGAACCTCTTAAAGACATGCAGGGCAGTATGTCCTGAGAATGTGAACCAAGAAACACTACCAGAACAACCAGGACACAATTCAGACCATTGAGAAGCTGCAAAGGGCTACAAAGATCTGGCCGATGATGAACCAGCACTTATAGATCAGCATGGAGAAGTTAGAGGGGCTACTGGTAAACAATTGGTGAGAAGGTGTAATACGCATGCTAAAATCAACAAACTGGAAACCAGTCACTTATCCACTAACTGTCATTTCATTGTATCGTGCATTTGTGTCTTTGTTTTGTGGTTTAGTAAAAGTTAAATCCAGCTAGCTGAAGCTAATCGGCTACACATCAAAGCTAACGATACTCCCTGAATGTTTCGCTCAAGTTGGGCTTGTTTGCAGGTGCAAATACTGTAGTTCATGTAAATATCAAAGAAGTAGTTTAAATATTAATGATGACACTGTTTAGTTTTGCAGTAGTGTTATGTGGCCTGTCGGACATTACAGGTTTAGGACCCATAGTAGCCAAAACTTGCAGTATCCCCTTTTAAATAACTTAAACTCAATTGAATTCCGCTTTATTTTTATAGAGCCATTTCATGACAATGTTGTCTCAGGGCGCTTCACAGAAATTAAATTAAATTAGTTTTGTTTTTATTGTTAGATGTACATAACTTTCTAAGTATTCTGCCATGTAAACTGACATATCAGACAGTGCTGCAAATGAAAAGGAGATAACTGAAGAGAATAAAATGAATGTTATTTATAAAAAAATAGTTTTTGCATACTTCTGTCTTTTAAGCTTAAGTAAGCCATTTTTTGTTTGGTTGGGGTTTAAGTGAATTGACAACTCTACTTATATGTTTTATTTATTTTCCTTTCTGATGTGCTGTTTGTAAATGAAAGGGAAAAGACCATGGTGGATGTGTTACAAACATGACAAGCTTTTACCATTGTGATGTCTTTTAAGAATTCTAATATCTTACTATGTTTGTTTTTCTTTGAGAACAGCAATTTCATGTATTTTGTTCAATTCTGTGATGGATGTTGCAAAAAGTCATTCATTTATGTGGAAGGCTGAAACTACAAGGTCTAATTCTCCATTTGATCTGGTGATTGACAGCCGAGTATTTATGCTGTTTTGGATTGCTAGTTCAAGTAAAATCTGTGTTTAATCCTTAAAAATGACTGAAAAGCCATTTTTAAGATAAATGTGTCTGTCAATTATTGCTAAATGATGGATTTGGGGGAATTTTAGTAGGACTTATTTTGTTCAACCATGTGGGATACCTCTAATATTAATTAGTGGAATAAATAATGTGGGAGAAACTTCCAGAAAACTGTATAGCAGATTTGACTTTTCCTTGAAATATTATTTGATACACATAAGATCTGGTATAAAATGTTCCTAATTTTTACATTTAACACAGCTAGAATCCTTTTGTGTGTTTCTGTCATTTGTGACATCTTTTTCTTGTATTCTGTTTGATGGCTGTGTAAATGTTCAGCAAAGCTGCTGTTAATGTTAGCAGCAGTAGATTTGTCTCAACAGAGGAAACTATTAAAGCTGTTTCCAAATCCCACAAAAGTCTTCTTAGAATCATATTATTGTATTGATTCTGAACCATAGCCCAAAGCTACCTCTGCCTTTGCTCATGGCAGATAGCCAGCATCTTTGTTCAATGAGAGGGGAACAAGGTGACAGTAGTCATGTGGCCAGAGAGGTAAACGCATGACGATTGTCATTTCAAATCTGAATGGTTGGAAGTAACTGTGCCAGAAAGTGATGAAAATTTGCGTTTGGGCTTTTTCTTCCTGAAGTAATAGTTGTTATTGTGCCTGAGAAGTGCACTATGCTTGCAAAGTAGAAAGTGAAATATAGTCTGCTGCTAACATGAGTTCTTCAAAGGGGTAGATGTATTACTCTGGGGGAAGCCATTTCCATTTCTCTCCATCAAGTTTGCAAGTAACTGCAGGACCATGTTCAGTATGTTTCAGATTTTTATCGTTTTATCCTTTTAAGCATCTGCGCAGCATGTTTTTATTTGATATATTTTGGGAAATTTTCAATTAAACCCCAAGTAAAATTTGTCAGGACAGTTAAGCCAGATGCTATTTGTAAAAATTTCTGAAAATGACTTGTTTATAAGAAAAAATGCTTCATATTTATACATTGTCACTTTACATTGTAAAACTAAATAAAAATAAGTCATGTTGAAAAATAAAAAAAGAAAAGCTTTTAGGAAAAATACTATCTGGTTTCCACAATACCTGAAGAGGGATGATGATGATGGATAATGATAAAAAAAAATAAATTCACAAGGAAGTTTTGAAAATGATTGAATTTTGTTACTTTGAAAAAGAACTTTTCATCCTTCATCTAATCTATTGGCTTAGACAATTTGAATATTTTGTTCTTTCTTTTTTGCCTGAAGACAGTTCCTGTTATTGAATGAAATGACTTGGGAGCGGAGTGGCAGCCATGGTAGCCGTTGTAATGTTGTCTGAATTCTTTAGATTTTAATCAAAGGAGTTCAGATTCTTCCTTGACTAAGAGCTTTTTCACTTGAAAAACAGGATTATTCTTTATGAAAGAAAGGAGACAAGTCCAGCTAAACCATCATGATGGTTACGACTTTGAAAATAATTGTTTATTCAGTTTGGCGAACTATGATTTATGTGGATAAATATGAGGAAAAAAAGCATGCAATGTCTGACTTTCACGCCCTTTTCATCCTCAATTACAAATCATGATGAATTTTTAATCCTAATAAACTAATAACACAAAATCCATGTCTCGATTTATTAAGATTGCATTTGAAGCATTCTAACCACTTTTTGTTGAGTATTTATTGAATATCCTGAATATCCAGAGCTGCATCACATGTTGAAAATATTTGTAATCTCAGACTTTGAGAATACTGGATCTATTTAATACATGCTACACTTATTACAGCTGTATGAGCCTGCTGTGGAAGTCATCATGCAAGCTTTGACCCAGTGTGGGTTTATGCTCTAACTATACTCCACTGACAACCTGCCTGCACATTATAAATATTCCCATCCAGCTAAAAAGATCAGCAAACATAGAACCCACTGTATTTACAGGAAGGTGACCGTGGTGTTATGTTGTTAGGCCTCTTAGGTTGTTGCCTGCATGAATGAGGGGTGTGTGTTTTTTATATTCTGGTTTTTATGAACTTCAGTGTGATCAGGTGTTAAAAAATCCTGCCTCTGCCCCCACTCATTCGATTCAGAGTTTATATATAGCTGCTGAATTGTGTGGTGGTTTGTGACTTCTGTCTCCAAAGCGACCAGCTTCTCACTTCCCACTCTGACGCAAATAAAAGCATCTGTGTAAAGAGGGGGTGTCAACCACGCAATCAAAACCTGAGTTAATCAAGTTCTAATATAACTTCAGTGTGGAGTGGGCAACATGTTTGAGTCAACATCTGTAGTGCAGTTAGAAAAGGCCATGTGCTGTTCTGTTGAAACATTTTCTGCTTATCAGACATTTTCATGTGACTCTGCTCTGAGATTTGCCTGTCATATAGTAAACATGTTAAAATGGTAAAGTAAATGCTGTTAAATGCTTTGACAGCATTTACTTATCTTCCAAATGAAAGCACTGTACAACCTTGTAAGAGGAATGAAGTCTGTTTGCAGTGCTTTTGTATTTATCTTGCAAACCACATGTTTGAGCAATATATTAGATTAAAAAGTTATTCTACAAAGTCAACACACAAATATGTTGTCATCTCACCTTTTAAGGAACCACTACAACTTTTGATTTATAGTTTAAACATTTACTAAAACTAATTTATTTTTGTTTTAAGTTTAGTTATGATAGAACTTAATTCATTCTGTCACTTTTATCTTTTGCTCTGCAGATTGAAGATATTGTCACTCGAATTCAAGATGAGACCGAGGGTGTGCCCATCAGAACTGTCAAAAGTTTCATGACCAAGATCCCCAGCGTGGTTACAGGTATGAAAACCAGAGTAAGAGGGAACCATGTCAGAGTGACAGCCGCTGAGCTGTATTGATATTAACATCCTTGACAGACAGTAAGTGCCTGCTCAACAGACGTGAGTGAAAGACAAATGGACATCCTGGAAAGCGCTGAGATTCTCAGTTCCTTATGCTTCTAAAAAGCAGAAAAGATGACATTTTGCTCACTTGTTCCCAGGGTAATTTGTGAAGGAAAAGTGCTTTCATTTGACATTTTGGGATATGTGCTTATTTGCCCTTATGTCAGAAACTGCAAGAGCATAATCATTTCTATGTATCTCTCAGCAAAACAGCAATTGGTTCTTTTTACACTATTTGTTCTTGAGAATACGTGAGGTGTGATGATGAGTTTTAATGAGATCTTTTAAATACAGACTAAAAAACCTTTATGCTATGTTGGCTAACTGCTAGAGTTGGACAATAAATTGTGTGAGGTTTGCCATTACAATGTACGTGTGTGCAATGATCACATTGCAGGTTCTGCAATGTAGAAGGCAAGTTAACTCGGTATGTTCTGTCTGTCCATTTACAACCGGTAGATGTGGTTTGGGAGTCTATCCATTTTTATTTGCGACGGCTTCAACACAGGCAGTAAAAAAAATATGATGGAACAAAATAATTAGTCAGGACCTACAACTCAAATAGAAACAAAACCATACATTTAAAAGACAACAAAGATTTTTTCCAAGTCACTGACGACACCTGTCATTTGACACTATAACAAAAACCTACAGGCCTGTCTCTAACTTCTCTCTTATATCCAAGATAAATGAGAACGTTGTATTTAACCAGCTTAATGACTTCTTAAATGAAAGCGAAAATCTTGATAAATTGCAGTCGGGTTTCGGACCTCATCACAGCACTGAAACAGCTCTGGTCAAAGTCCTAAATCACATTAGGTTCAATACTGATTCTGGTCATGTATCAGTTCAGGTTCTTTTGGATCTCAGTGCTGCGTTTGATACAGTAGATCACAGAATCCTGTTGCACAAGCTGGAAAACTGTGTTGGACTTTCTGGAGTGGTCCTTAACTGGTTCAGGTCCTATTTAGAAGGTTATTTTGTTACAATCGGCAGTTATGAATCCGAGCGAGTGGCCATGACTTGTGGAGTACCTCAGGGGTCAGTCCTTGAACCTCTTCTGTTTAACTTGTCTATGTTTCCTTTGGGTCAACTATTACAGAACTTTAACATCAATTATCACAGTTATGCAGACAATACACAACTTTATGTGTTTTTGTCACCAGGCGACTGCAGTCCAATAGATCTACTGTGTCACTGTTTAGAGCAAATCAACACCTGGATGAGAGAAAAATTTCTCCAATAAATGAGATGTTTGGTAGTAAAGAAAAGAGGGCCAGCATCTGTAAACACCTGGAGACTTCCATCCATCTATTTTCAAAACCGCTTCATCCTATTCAGGATAACGGGTAGCTGGAGGCTATCCCAGCAGTCATCGGGCGAGAGGCAGGATACATCCTGGACCCTGGACAGTTTGCCAATCCATAACAGTGCAACACAGAGAGACAAACAAGTAGACAAACAACCAGGCACACTCACATTCACTCATAAGGACAATTTATAACGACCCATTAACGGTCGCGTGATGGTTAGCGCTGCAGCCTCGCAGTAAGCTGGTTTCTAGTTTGAATTTCAGCTCGGATGGTGGCTTTTCTGTGTTAAGTTTCTATGTTCTCCCCATGTTAGCGTGGGTACTCCGGCTTCCTCCCACCATCCAAAAACATGTTTGTTAGGTTAAGTGGTCATTCTAAATTGTCCTTAGGAGTGAATGTGTGTGTCTGATTGTTTGTCTGCTTGTGCGTCCCTCTGTGTTGCCCTGTGATGGGCTGGCGACATGTCCAGGGTGTATCCTGCCTCTCGCCTGATGGGTTGGGCTCCCAACCTGAAGCGGTTTAGAAAATGGAGGGAGTTCTTGTATTATTTCACCTCTTGATATAAATTTTATTAGAAAAAAACACAGTAAGTTTTTTTCTAATATCATGGAGGGGTGACACTGGGAGACTAGGAGAAAATGGACTAAATCTTACACTGACGCATCAATCAGGACATGTGTCTGAAAAGCAATTTCATAAAGCATCCCCTTGTTATCCCCTCCTCCTGCAATCCAGTCCTTACTGCTCTGGCTGTAGGAGTTAGTGAATTGAACTGTGCTAATATTGTTCAAAATGTGTAAATGAAGAATGAATAGGACACAGTTACCTGGTCGCACCTGACTTGTGGAAATGGAAGGTGGCCACCTTATAATCACTGAAATTACTGTCATGCTTAGTCACAGTGGGAGGCTGCAACACACCCAAACATATTATAGAAACAAGCAGAAGCTATTAACAACCCTCCTTTTTTCTCCCCAGTCCTTTATGGAAGATCCATTACTCCAATATGCCATAAGCAAATTGTATCAATAAACACAATTACCCCAGCAATGAAATTGATGTTCAGAGAAGCTCAGATGCTTGTGTCTCTACGCTAAAGGCCAGGAAACTAATGATTAATGGGGAATTAAACACCACATCACTCAGGAAAGCAGCAGGGAAGAACAGATGAGAAGATATACTTCCACTGAAACAAAAAGGCTTTTTACAGTGTTCACCAAGATGTTATCAGATATTTGTAGTTTTTTTCTAGCATAGCTCAGATTATTTTTTTTCTTTTCGTCATTTGTTTTTGTATATGTATATATATTTTTTACTTACAACTTGTTTGATTGAAATCTGTTCACTACTGTTAATGCATTTAAATTGTGTTTATTTATTTAATTATTTTGAACACGTATTGTCCACCATTAAAGGAGTCAAAATGATAGTCTGGCTGCTGTGTTGTGTTGAGAAAATTTGCTTTGTCAAGGGGAGCTTTATGTATATAGAAAGAGCTTTTTGATAATCTGAATTCTTTATCCCTCAACGTGGAATATCCTTCTTATAAGCAGGATAACTTGAACAGTTTTCACAATTGGATTTTGATACTCAGTATAGCTGTTTAGTTCCCCAAGGAAACGATCTGTATCTAATTTCACGATTATTGGAGTTATGGTTTCCCCACCAGGTGGCCCTTTATGCACAAAAAATCTGATATTTGGCAATATCTCTGGAACTATTTGTCTAATTGACCTAAAATCAAATGCAAATAAAAGGTAATGACCTCAGGATGACAAAAATACAAAAAACAGAACAAGACAGAAACACACCACAAAGGACGGACCCCAATATAACCACACATACTATACCATACACCACACCTCTACAGGAGGTGTGGTGTATGGTATAGTATGTATAGGATATTTCATCGGCCCCCCACAGGAAGATAAAATCAGCAAATATCAGGAGCACCAGAGATGAATAAACAAAATCTATAAATAAGTATATAAAAAAAGAACTATGAATTTTAAATTCAATTTTAACACAAAATTACTATTTCGAAACCTAACGTTTAGTGTTTGTGTCATCATGCAGAACATATGGAGTTAAAAGTGCCCACAGAAAAGTGAACGTGCTCAGGTCACAAAGGTCAGAAGCTTTAATTAAAACTGAGTGGCAGTAACCACACCATGCTGGAAGCGGGGGTCACCTGAGCAACCCCATCATGTACTACATGGTCCGCCCCTCAAAAGTTTTCTGTATGTTGTCAGTCTTTTGTTTTTTTGATGAATAAGAGTGATTAAAAGTTGGAGGTTACAAGACACGAAGTGCAACAACCGGGCAATCATGATGGCCCCCTTCACCTGGCACGCTTCCTTCTGGTATAGCAGCCGCTGGGGGCAGTCAAAACCTCCCATTTGCTGGGGTCTCCAAGAGCGGGACAAGCCAGGAACAGCCATCCCAACCAGCTAAGCCCACAGCAAACTCCACCAGGGAGCCGCCACCCGCCCCAGAAGGCACCTACCCCCCACCACCCACCAAGAGGACGCCACCCTCTCCACCAGCACACCAACCAATTCCCACTCTCATCGTGACATGCACACCCCCTACATCCCAACATCTCCCAACCCAACTAACCCATCTACCAACCACACACTTCTCTGTCCTAAACAACACATGCCCCCCTCACATACATACCAACCCATTGTTGTGGAATTTTCTGGTTCCATATTGTTATGGCGTACAATGTACGTCATACATCCTTGTGTCTGGTACAGTTC
>JBAMHX010000025.1:17126430-17138679 GCA_037177515.1 Pseudomugil tenellus | reverse complement strand
CATTGTTGCAACTTTGTATTTTACCCTTTGTTCTTATCATTTTAATAAACCTTTAATATCTTTCAATCCTATCCCAGTATCCGTCTTTGACAGGCTCGCCACCCTTACACCATACGTGCAGCTTCACACACACAACGAACATACGCATGGTCAACCCCCAAACCTCCACCCCCCTGGTCCTGGAGCTACAAAAGCACCAGGGTACAGACCAGCCTACCGCTCAATGGCAGAAACAGGCTGGCCCAGCGCCTCTGCTCCCCCGACACCCCCGAAAGAGTGGAGGGCAGGGGACATTGGCCAACTGCCTAAGGGGGGACGACCGCCACCGGAATATCCACTGGCGACTCTGCCCCACCGCTGCATGGTGACACCAGCAATCAACCCCCCCATTCTCACCTCCAGCAAAGCAGCCAAACTTTTAATATGTTTTAATCTTAAATGCATTCAGTGTTTCACAGACTTTACTTTTCTTTGTACATTTTAATTGTATTAAGTGTTTTTTTAGAAGTTGCATTCAACCATTTAAAGGAACGTTAGTACCATAGTATCTGTTTTTAATTCCGCCAGTATTGAGGTTGTTTTTATTATCAATCCATACATCCATCTGCTTTCTACTGCTTATCCAGGGGTTGAGTTAGATTGTTATTGCTTTTTCTATTGCAATGTAGACATTCCTTGTTACTTTTTTTAAACCATTTTTTTTTTCTTATTTGCTTTGATTCAGGTGCAGATATAGTTCAGTGGTTGATGAAGAATCTCTCCATTGAAGATCCAGGTATGTGTGAAAAAATTATGTCTAAGATGAAGGTCACAATGTAGACTCTTCAGATTTTTCTACCAAAGGAAACCCTCTGCAGAATAACACTAAATTAGCTAGCAAAAATAAACTTTAAATTATTGTAATCTATACTGTTGTAGAAGAGATAATGACAAAAAAATAAGATTATGGGAAACTGACTTTAACCTATCCCACTATATTTATCATTAAGGTGACTTTATATTGAGAAAATAACTTTCTGTGTTGCAAATAAGCTCCAGTTTTGCTCCTCTTGAATCCTTAAACTCAATAAAATCATAATTTTTAACATAATATATCATGTGGGATGTAGAGGAACGCTTTTTTAATCTGTACTTTTCTTTTTCGTAGCTGAGGCCATGCACATCGGGAGTCTCATCGCAGCTCAGGGGTATTTTTTCCCCATCTCAGATCATGTACTCACCCTCAAAGATGATGGTACCTTCTACCGCTTTCAGGTGAGGCAGTGCAGACTGTAAAACGTAAATGGTTTCACTCATTTCTTTAGATTCTGATAAACACTTCATTTAAATTAGAGCCACCATTTATTTATTCCCTGGTACCTTTTTAAAAAATGTTTAACCTACACCAAGGAAAGGAGGATATCACGTAAAGTAAAGTAGTTAAAAACAAACTTGAAATAAGATAATTGTCATTAGTGAGTGGGTGAGAGACCATCCTCCAGACCCAGATGGGTGTTTTGATCTCAGGCCTCAACCCATGTTGAAGTGTGCTCAGACAAAACTCAACCCTGATATTGTAAATATATGTGAAAAGAGAATTGTCTTACATTAGTGTGTTGGCATAATAACTGTGAACAGAAACAGATGGTTAAATTAGCACCTTTACCAGAGAGGTAATAAAAATAGTCAAGCAAAATGGGATTTTTCCTGTTTCTCTAAAACATCTATTATTAGATAAGTTACTCTTTCACTGAATTAAGTGTAAATCTTAAACTTGATGCCAGCAGACCTCGTTCACTGGTTGCGGCCTCTTCAATGCCATGTTTGCATCTTGTGACCGTGTAAAATATAAATGTTGATCTGTTGAAATATTTAGCAAGCTGTCGGCTCATGATGGGTGCATGGTGTGGTACCACAACAAATCTCATCAAAGCAATAAGACAAAGTAAACATGCTGGTATTTTACTCCTCATCGTCATCCAGCTGTGCTGCTACAGTCACACATTATTTATGCCTGAATTTCAAAATTCAGAGAGGAAATAATGTTTTTCCTTTGTTGGAAATCACAAAGCAACACTAAGTTATAATCGTTTGTGTGCAGAAGCCTTTTGCTTGTTGGAAGGTTGAGCTGAGGAGCATTTTAATTAAAACAGACAGTGCTGCACATTGCTGTGTGACCTGTGTCGTCCGTCTCCGACGTGGACGAGGAGGGTCATGTCACCTCATTAACAGATTGTTTTGGAGGAAAATTAAGTGTCACACAAAGAAACAGTGAAAACCAAAGGTGTTAACATTGTGATATTTCTGCTAAGTGAAGCAACCAGACTTTGGAAAACATGATTGTTTTGTTAAATATTAGTTTAGTAAACAAATGTTCCTTCGCCATCGTTGCGTTCATTGTCAGTCCTCTATCATTCATCACTTGCTATTGTGTTGCAGATACTTTATGTCTCTGATACAGCCCTAAAAATCAGCCATACAGGATCCTTTCACTCGGAACAATAAAAGTTGTTGGTCATATGCAGCACTTTGTTTCAGAAGGTCATTGTCATCACTTCACTATTGTCAGAGGTTGTTGACTTGTAGATTAGTTTCATAATCAGGAGCAAAGCATTAATTTGGATGTTTATTGTTTTCTCTGCAGGCACCATATTTCTGGCCATCTAACTGCTGGGAGCCTGAAAATACTGACTATGGTAAGAGACGTTAAGGAAAACCTCGGCATTTACAAGCTCGAGTAGTGTTAAAGAATCAAACGTATTTCATTTTCAAAGTACTATAATGCAACACTACATAAAGAAAAACACTCTGACCAACTTACAGGATTGCAGATCCAGTACAGCTAATGCACAACATACCACAGAGCCTCTAATATAGGACATCATTTTAGCTAATCTGGTTCAAATATCTGACTTGCGGAATGTTTAGAATGCTCATGATGGTCATTACGTAAAATATACGGTTGCAATCAGTCTGTAAAACCAATGATCTGAAAATGCTTACAAGATATTAAACAGGGTGCAGAAGGCACCCCCAGCATTAACGTTATGTAAATAACTACACGGTTTTATTCCGGTAGGTATCAGTGCAGCCCCAATGTTTAATGAAACCAGTTTTACTTCATCTGAGTGGTACTGGATTAAGTAAAAGAAGTGGAAATGTTTCTGGACATGCTTGAATATTTCCTGCTTATCTGCAGTGATCAGCTCAACAGATTGAAGATTAAACTTCAGTTTATACATCCACTTTTATGAACCATGGCAAACTTTCTGGAATAATTTAATGGTGCTTTTGTTGACCTAAGTACCTGTGAAATGCATAAACACACCTATTAATTCAGTTTGAATGAACAGATATATAAAAACAATACTGTTAACATAAAACCTTCTGGCAGAAACATTCTAAAGTATTTGTCTTATTTAAAAGTGTTTAGTCTTCAATGTTTCGGAATATAATGCAATAACTTTGAACAGCATATAACTATGTGGTACAAGAACATATAGCAGTTTTATAATGCTCTTAGCAGACGGTGCTGCTGGTCTCTTTCTGAGTTTCAGGTCTGCTTCCTTTTGTTTTAGGCGGAAACCAGCGGTCCCGCGGTCACCTAGTGGGGGCTAAATACTGCATTGATGTATTCATTAACAATTCGATTTACTAAAACTGTGTTGTCTGTAATTTGTTTACACACCTAAATACTATAAATTGCTATCAAATCCTATAAAGTACTGCTCCTAAGCTGCATTAGGAATACTAGAAGCATTCTGTGGGCAGACCTCTGTGAAGCCACTCTACTTTTTACATTTCCTCTGGCTGTGGGCATCATTTATGAGTTAGAAACTAACTTTCATTTACATAATTTGAAGTATTACGTTTTCATCTTTTCTTCCTATAGTTCATATATATATATGTGTGTATATATATATATATATATATATACACACACACACTACAAGTCAAAAGTTTAGACTCACTTTCCCACTTTTGTTTTTGAGATGATAAAACATATTTCTGTGCAATTCTTAATAAGTGGTTGGAGTGAAAAATCATATCATGGTTTTCCACATGCATAGATGGATGCCAGCCTATTTATTAGATTTTCTTTTCTCTTAGGGCCGAAAACCAAACTTTCATTTTGGCCCATTTAAGCTGTAAAAAGTTCTCCATCATGCAAGATTTCATACTGTCTCCAAAATGTAACACTTAGCTGAAGTCCACATCAAGGCAAATGTTTGTCCACTTTGAATTCTGTTTAAGTTATAGTTAAGCTGAAATATGTGAAACACAGCTATAGTTAAACATATTTCCTACACTACTCCCATGACAGCAACATGCGATGACATATTGTAAAGTTGCAAATTGTATGCTGAGACGCAAAACATCTGCAAGAAACTAAACAGACGTACTACAGTTCAATGACATCAATAACAAAAGCATTTAGCTATTATCAGAATTAGTTTATTGCCAAGTAGGTTCACGTACATGGAATTTGTTTTGGCGCCAATTACAAAAAGTGAATGAAATAAAACCACTAAATATGAAATTGACAAAAAATAAAAGAGAGGCTTTGCAAATAAGTGCAATATAAAAGTACAATCTGAAATGTGACTCTGAATGTCACACATCCTTTGTTCAGATAGTGTGTGTGTGTGTGTGTGTGTGTGTGTGGTTGTGTACGTACAATGCTTGAATGAATATTAACCAGTCAGTATGGATTTTTAACCTATAAATCCAGTTGCCTGGTATGATGATAGAAGAAAATGATTCTATTCTACTCACCAAAGACTAAAAATGACATCTAGGTTTTATTTATTAATGGATGCTGGTTCGTTGTTACAGGTAATCTAGAAAAAATGAACAATGTTCTGATTTTATTTCATTTACAAAGAGTTGCATAAATACATTCCTGAAACCTTTTTCATCTTTAACGAGAAATCTTTATGCAGACTTCACGCATATTGTCTTCATATCGTTCATATTTTTAGAAATCATTAACTTCATGTTAATCAAATGCTGACCCAATAAGAGTTCATCTTGTGTATATGAGCATTTGGAATCATGCAATAAACCTGAGCTGGCAATGTAAACACTCATAACTGAACATAAAAACAGCCTGTTACAGCTGACGCGTGACAGGCATAACTCTGAGCTGTGGAGAGGAACAGTTGACAGGATTAATCAACCTCTGCCCCCACGGCTACAGTTTAAGGCTTAGGAGTTAGTGCCTCTCCACACTGCCATGTAATCCTAAAGGTGGATGGGCACGTTGAAAGCAATTATACTCTTCCGTATGGGTGGTGGGAAGAGGTGAGGCAGGTACATGGAGAATGAAGTTAATACGCAGATGGAGTGAAGGAAACATTTGCACTGATTAAATTCCTGCCTTCGATCTTCTCTCCCAGCCATTTACCTGTGCAAGCGAACCATGCAGAATAAGACGAGGCTGGAGCTGGCAGATTATGAGGCGGTGAGTACTGAACTGTTCCTCTAACATATCACACCGCTGTGTTGATCAATGAGGCTCAAGCTTGGAGCAGCATAAACACAAACCCCTTGCTGGTCAGGCAGCTGTATGGTTTCTGTAAATGGCCAGACTCAGGCTTTGGAACTTTTTGTAGCACTTAGATCATATGCATTATTAAACTTTCTAACATTCTAACGTCTGTGTGTCTCACTGACAGGAGAACTTAGCGAGGCTACAGAGAGCCTTTGCCAGGAAGTGGGAGTTTATCTACATGCAGGCTGAGGCCCAGGTCAAGTAAGTGTGTTGTGTTGCTAAGGTAACACGTGAAATTGGAGCACATGCACTGATTGTAAAAGAACAATGCAGTGAAGTGTAATGTGACCTCTTCCGATACCAATGTTTCCGACAGAGGAAAGTTTCTGTTGTAGATAAAATGAATGACAGTTGTGTTTTAGGGAAAAGAGGAAGATACCCCACTTCCTGCTTTTGTCTTTCCCTTTTTCGCCTTTAACAGAGTTTTTCATTTAATATAAATCTAAAATTGACATCATAGTTTAGCTCTTGTTTTCAGTCAGAAAAAATTCACCTTTCACTGATTCTCAGGTTGCGGGATTGTGAATGTAACACACGTTGTAGCTTCTAAAGTGTGTTTAAGAATGTTTTCATGGTAGAATCCATCGGTTTATGTTTACTTTCAGAATTTAGACGTTATAAATAGGTCAGTTTTTATCATAAATCACTTAAATGTGAGAACAAAATCACTTAAACTCAGTTCTTAGGAGGTTTTAACTCACAACTCTACACACTTATTCTCTACAAACGTGTTTAAACTGCGGTCTGAAAGGACTTATTTCCAACTTTTCTCAGACTTTATTAAAAGCACGAAGATCTGAGGCTGAATTTTCTTTTTTTTTTTTAGGTTACAGGAATATATTTTCATGTGATAATTCCATCATAACACAGATTATTAATGCAAGAATGACTGCACAGTAAATCAGTGCACCACCAATGTATCGTCATGCATGCTTTGACTTGTCTATCTGGCAGATCCCTGAAGTTTTCTTGGTCTTCCAGCTTGTTCTTCGACTGTCTCGCAAGCTTATATTGTGTTTTTATGTGAAGCAGCTGGTCCTCTAAAAACTGTTTTCTTAAAGATGTAGCATCTTACAAACGCTGGTTTCTTTTTTCTTTACCTGCCATTTTTCCCTGATCTTTGTGTGGGAGTGGCAACTAAATGTTTTAGTTTTTAAAGCCAGGTTATTTACAACAGCCTGTGACTGCCACCTGTTGGTTTCTTTAACAAAACATATTATCCTGTGACCTTGACATCTTAGTCTTAATGAAATGTATTTTAAATCATTTTGTAAGAAAAAAAGCAGAGAAGCAGCACAACAGTTACCTTTAACAAACCTCTTTTGGAAAACAATGCAGCTACTGATGAAACCTTGTGTTAACACACATTATAATGTAACTATTTCTTAGGAAAATAATGTTTTAAAAACGGGACCTTTCACAACTTTCAAAAGGTCCAGACCATCTGTCTCTCTCCTGCAAATAATTCAGACCTGGTGGTGCAAGCAATGTCGATTTTTAGGAAATTCTCACACTGTCTCATCTAATCTGCAGGATTGACCGGAAAAAGGATAAAATAGAGAGAAAGATCCTTGACAGCCAGGAGAGAGCCTTCTGGGATGTTCACAGGCCTGTGGTAAGCCACTGTCTGTGTATGTGAGATTACAGCTGCCCACTTCATCCCACTTCTACAATCGCTTTCATCTTTCCGCAGCTCCGTTTGGCATCACTGTAAAGGAAAAAAGGTGCAAAATTAGGTGCAAAATGTTTTAGAGATGGACTATAATGTTCTGCTTGTTTTCTCTTTAGCCTGGATGTGTAAACACCACGGAGATGGACATAAGGAAATGTAGACGCATAAAGAATCCACACAGAGTGAAAAAGGTATAACCTGAGATGACAATAATGCAGCAATATTTTTACTAGTTCGGACATGAGTCTAAGGTGCATATTTATTTTAATATCTGGTTTTATAAAAAATAATGAAATCTGTAAATCAGGAATAAATCTAAACTAACATAATCTGCCATAAGTGTTTACTTTGTGAAAAAGTTCAACATGAAACACGTCTTAAGCTACTTGAAGAAAATAAATACACGCATCATCTCTTTTGACTTTATTTTTGTCTTCAAATGGCCCAGTCAGTATATGGTTTGGCAGAGGAGGGACCGCAGTCCCAGAGTCCAATACACACTCCTTCCCATCACTGCAGGAAAGGCACCAAAGAAGATGTGGAGAAAGAGGTAAAAAATCCAAAATAACACATCAAGCAGACACAAAAATGAGGAATTTTTCAAAATTGATCTCAGTTTTTATGATTTTTACACTTAAAAACGTGTGAAAATGAGTTAATTCCATCCTGCTGGGTGGGATTTTGTTAAAAATATATAATATTGCTTTCTGGCACAAATGAGGCTCATTTATAAGAAGCAATAGCAGCTAACAATACCGCTGATGGGGACGGTCCCTGCCAACAAATTACACAGTATTGTTTATTAGATATCTTGAGGGGAGCCGTTTGCTGCATTTTCAAAATCATACATTCAAATTCAGGACTCGGCCTACATCACAAAGTGACAGCTGTCTTCTCTTTCAGATATTGTTCCTGAACACCCAGCTAGACCGTCACTGCTTGAAGATGTCCAAAGTTGCTGACAGGTACAGATGTTTACAGCTTGTAGATATTACAAATACCTCGTTTTTATTTTGATATCTACAGTTTTTCTCATAATGAATTTGCTTTCACATGTGATCTTTTACTTTCCCCACATCTACATGAACTCTGTTGGCTTACCTATCATGGTCTCTAGTACAGCAGTGAAACACAGAGGTGTGTTTAAAACTGACATTTTCTGATCCCATGACAACAGAAAGTTCAGAGACTCTGCAGGTAAAGCAGGAAAAGGAAAATCAAATTTAATTTGTGAAATATGAGACAGTTTATTCAGTAGGCATGGTGTAACCGTATTCATACCACAACTTTTTCATACCATAGTAAACGTCCCTACACTTAAGATAGTGACATCATCCATGTATGTGGACCACTCTGAGATGCCTTCTGGTTTGTCTCGGTAGTTTTTTTTTTCCAAATTGCAAAACAGGATTTAGATGCTATGCCACAGACAATGCATTAGATTTAATGGGTGACTCAACATTTTGTGTTGGTTACATGTTTAATTTGTACAAAATCAAGCGAGGTTTAAAACTTTCCTGTAAGCTCAAATTGACTAAGCGGGAAATGACTCTATAGCCTCATAATATCTATAACAAGGATACTGTATCCATTGTATCTGACAGCAGCTATTTCAAGGCCTTAGCAACATACTGCAGCGCAGATCTGTGATCAAATCTAGAAACATTTCACCCTTTTCCCAACTTAAAAGAAAACTAACATTTTGCTGTGAGAGAATGTGAGTCCTGTACACTTTGTAACCCTCCTGGGTGTCTGACAAAATTTGCCTGAGTGAGGTAAGCGTCAACACCCACAACTTTCCACTACAAGCAGAAAAAACACTTGAAACCTCCTGATTTGTCTGTTGAGTTTCATTCGAGTTGAACAGGTCTGAAGCTAAACCATGTTTGAAATAAAAAAATGGTGTTTGATTTGGATCACATCTCCAAATTGTTAAATCCTTTATCTAAAGCTTCTGTACTAGTATGAGAGCAAAACCCTGTTTTTGTTTTTTTTTTTTACTTGTACTGACACTGTACTGACTGGCATCTTATAAAAAAAAACATCTGCAGTTGTTTTGGTACATGTAAACATTTACAGTCTTCGAATGGATAAAAAGCTCAGATTTGAAAGTTTGATTCTCACCATGCAGCGAACCGCATGATAACTGTTTCCCATTTCCGCCAAAAACTCTGAAGCCTTTGTGACTTTAAATATTTTCATTTGGTGGAAAAAAAATACTTAATGCTGATAAAAGTCCATGTTTCAGATAATTCTGCCCACAAACTTCTAAAATCTTTTTATCAAATAATTTCATAGTGGATTCCGTCCATGTTGTCTTTGTCCTTAGTCATGATTTTGCCTACTTGCCTCATTCATGGCGAATTGTTTATCAATCACCTGTTTTGCTCTTATCATTACATGTTGTAGATGTTTTACCCTGAGATCTGATTTTTGAAGGTTTTTGTACTGCTTAGTTAACCCTAATATTAAATGTACTCAATGCTGCATGAGCCATTTCTGTTTTGTTTCGTCTGCTGCAAACTGCTTTTGCTCACTATTTCTGGTTCTTTTTAAACAACTTGACATGTGGTTCAGATTGTGATTTGGACAGAGGTTAAAATGGTTTGGTGTGACCTGTGACCTTTTTTTTTGTTTGATTTTGTTTATTTTCGCTTTTGTATTTATGTTTTTATTCTTTTTTTTTTTCGCTTTTGTTTTTTTCTTGTCATGATTGGGGCCCCTGGGGTTTGGCACAGTATAAAGCTGAATTTTGGTTCTTTCCTGTGATGCAGACAGGCTTCTTCACTGTAGATGGACGACATTCTAGCACTAATCTATGAAATGTCCTTGTGATTTCATGTAAACAAAGGCTTACAATCATCAGGATTTTGGTATTGTTGGGGAAATGTCATATATTAGCTTAATTACCTTGCTCTTAATTAATGTCTAGCTGAAAGGTCCGACCATAAGGCTCCTAAACTGACGTTATTCTGACTTTAGTAAACCATCTGCAAGGCCGGATTCCTTCCATCAGGGAAATGTTTAGACGTGACATCGGTTTTGTTGTCATTTCATAAGAACAGGCTTCAAATTGATGCACGCAACCAAAGTCTTTAAATAAATGTGTCTCTAAGTGACTGGACAGAATAGCTTCAGACTTCTGTGTGACAACAGATCTCTGGAGGGATTCTTCCCGGGTTATAACCTTTTACCATGTCTATATGTCTTAATGTATGTCTCACTTCTTGTTTTAATGTTTAATGTATGTTCAACTTCTTTTATTCTTCATTTTTTAATTTATATTCTTCTCAATCTAAAGAAACCAGTGTCCTCGTCCTTGACAGGAATAACGGTCATTACAGTTGTAACTGACTCTCATCTTGTGGCTAGTGTGACTATCAGACAGAAACACAAGTTGCACATCTTTGATTTCTGACCATCTAGGTCTTCCTTTTCATTGTTTTACAGAGTTTTCTTAGTTTACTGTACAAAACTTCTACTTCACAATATCCTGTATATTATATAACATAAACGTATAAACGCACAGAAGCAGACGACAGGCTGATCTATAATGTCCACATGTTACTGTTCTAGTTTAACCTCAAACCAGGTACAACCTTAACATTTTGTGTATCTTTATCAGCCTGATTACCTACACTGAGCAGTTTGTGGAGTATGACCCATTTGTGACAACACCTGAACCGTCCAATCCCTGGACCAGCGATGACCCCTCCTTCTGGGATCTGGAGGCCAGGTAAAAAGCCATTTGGTGTGACTCATGTGATGGCAGCTGATGCCTCCTATAAGGCTGCAAAAAACAAAACAGCAGAGAGAAGCGGCCTGTAGGAGGCGTCAGCTGCAATAACATGAGTGGCTATCTCGCAGTGTTAAAGAATCCTTCAAAACATTTCTGGGTCCAGACGGTGATCCGAATCACCTCCAAAAATTGAATCACTTCTTCATCTTCCCATTCTGGATATATCCTGAATATTTCATGAGAATCCATCCATAACTTTTCGAGTTATGTTGTACACAGACAGACAGAAAAACAGCAGCGGTAACATAACTTCCTTGGCGGAGGTAATCATTTTTATTTTATATATTTTGTTCCTTTGTCTTTAATCTGCAACAACTTACCCCTTCTAACTCCACAATGCTTTAATCCTCTTTAACATCTTTTCAACTTAACGTCTCAGCATAGTTTCAGTTGAATGTTTAAACTTCTCTGTCCTGTATGATCTTTATCAGCAAGGAACCGAGTCAGCAGAGGGTGAAGAAGTGGGGTTTCTCCCTGGAGGAGGCCCTGAAGGACCCAGCCGGACGAGAGCTCTTCCTCAAGTTTCTGGAGTCTGAGTTTAGCTCAGAGAACCTGAGGTGACGAGTAAAATGTTGATGAAGCTTTAAACTTTGTATAGGATGAATGATTTGTATAATCATTGATCAGCCAGATCTTTCTAAATGTGTTGTGGTTGTTGGTGGTGATTAAGCTTTTACAGAACAGCGTGTTTTGTAGTGAAAATAACTGGATTAATAATAGTTTCTGGCAAATCTGAGTTGGTGGAAGTTAAGTTTAATTTATTTGTTTTGTTGGTGCTTCGTCTTCTGATATTTTAGGTATTAAATAAAGCTAAAAGCAGTTCAAGCAAAATGATTAAAAAGAATCTGGATCTTTTAATGTACTTAAATATGCAATAGTCTGCTGGATAAAATAGGTCATAAGCAGATTTTTGCAGATCTTAGTGACTAATTTGTGAACTTTCCATTTATATCGTTTGAACATTTCTAAAGCTGAAGAGCAGCATCACCCAGGCGCAAATCTCTGGCTGCCGATGGTGATGCTAATGCGGAAGTCGAATTAATTGCAGTTCACCCCTCACCGCTAGATGACTGGCACCAATAGGGAGCAATGCCCATAGACTCCCATGTTAAAATGTCAGATTACACAGCTGAAATAATCATGTTTACAGAGTGGCTCCAAAAACTTTTGTCCTTTTGATTGATGTGTGTTAGAGCGCCATCACTGGTTACAGCTGCGTACTTCCTGCTGGCTCCACCGTGACGG
>JBAMHX010000025.1:17108738-17122284 GCA_037177515.1 Pseudomugil tenellus | reverse complement strand
TGCAGGTAAAGAGAACAATAGACATAACTTACAATACACACAATTAGTGACTATATTAAACTAAACAGATCCCGGATATTGGGCGGATATTGTCCACCCAATTTGCCTTTCTAGCAGTGCATGCTTCACTAGAGTAAACTAAAAGGTTTATGCTGCAGAGTGATTTCTAGTTATAGATTTTTCCAGATGATTGCTGGGGAAGTGCATGCCCCACATATGGAGCAACTTATCATTTTAAAAAGGCTGCATCTGTAATCTCCTCAGAGAAGATGAATCACACATAAAAAGTATGTTTACAAAGATAGATATACTGCTGCAGCAGGCAAGCTCCATGCATCATCCAAAAACTTCTAAACATCAAGTGATGTAGCCCTGAAATGAAAGTTACATAAAGGTTTTAACATCTTTCATAAAATGTGAATATTGACTGACGCATCATTACTCAGGAAATGTGCTCCTTTATGAATGTGGTGGTATTGATGCAGAACCATTATACCAGCAGAAGTAAAGAGTTTAACATGTTAACTGACCCAGAATGCTGATTAAATACTGATGGAGTACATTTGTTTCCTCTTGCTAGCAATGCATGTATTTGGTCTTTTAGATATATTAGTTAATGGTAAATTTAGAAGTTGGAATAAATGAGGCTGGTTGCAAGTGAAACACTGTTTCTCTGCAAAAACTACAATCTAAGTAAATTTAAACATCTCAAATCAAGGACACATACGCTTATTTTTTTTAAAACGTAAGATAATTTTTCTTACTTTGTAGTTTTTTAAAAAGATTTTTTTTACTTGTTTTAGGAATTTTTGACATGTTAATGTTCCTTGACATAAAATAAATTATCTGCCAACAGAACAAGAAATTTGATCTTATTTCAAGGAAAATGAACCCTATTTTTGTAGTTTTGTTGTTGTTTTGTAAATGCAGTTTTTGTAGTGTTTTTGCTCCATGTCTGTCCTTCTACACAGAATAATTCCTCCTCTTGTAGTATTGTCATTTTGTTTCTTCTTTTACTTTTCAGGACCACATTTACAAGCTGATGAAAAGTGACAGCTATTCCCGTTTCCTGCGCTCAAATGTTTACCAGGACCTGCTGATGGCAAAAAAGAAAGTGAGTGTTTGTCATCTTCCGTAAGCTATGAGCCAGCTGTTTAGGCTGAACTAATCCAAACATGGGAGAGGCTTCAAACACACAGAGAATAACGCAGGCTCACTTATATCCGCCATATTTTTACCTTTTTAAATGTTCTGCTTTGATTGTACAGCCGGAGATGGAACAGGGGCGACGCACCTCCCTGGAGAAGTTCACTCGCAGTGTGGTGAGTGTCCCACTTCCCCCCTTTTAAAACTGCGACATTAAAACCAAACCAGTATCCACCACTGTTAAAGCTTCAGGATATGAGGAATTTATCTATTTGATAGACTTGCTTATTCAGTTACCAAATTAACACTTTAGTGCGTATTTGTACAAAATGATATAATTAATAAGCACTTGCAAAAGTTTCTAGTCCCTCTCTGGGGGCGTCATTCTTTATTTTTATACTGGTTTGAAGAAATGGTCTGGTGATTAGTTGACTGAAGGCATCATGTTGTCCAGTGTACTAATTAGTTTGTTCAGATGCATAACCGTGAATAGCAAAGAAGAGATGAAAATGAGGACAACAAAGGAGTTTGCTGTGTGAAATTATAATGAAGAGGATTAACATTTCCCCTCTCACCATTGCCTTTGGGACTATTTGTTTTACTTTGAGTCTCCATGTCTGGGGAAGGGGGGGTGCTTAAGCTTCTCTCACAGAAAGCCTCCTATTGAAGTTAACTTTACTTTTGCAACCCAAACCTTTTCTGTCTTCATGATTCTCAAGACAGCTTCCAAGTTGGAGGCATATTGTCACACCTTCCTGTCTGTTTGCAGGGCAAGTCACTGACAGGCAAACGACTCACCGGCCTTATGCAGTCTTCCTGACCAGGTCTGGATCCAGAGTAGGAGGATCTACCTCCCTGCAGGAGATGCTTACCAATGAGTTGCAGTTAGAAAATGACCATGTTTGGCCAAGGGGACTGGATGAGAGTGCAAAACAAGAGAAGGAAGGAACATCTGGATCTCACCGCAGACGAGTTGAAAAGGACTGACGGCATGCAATAAGTCACCGGACCTGACACCAGGACTGTGCTGTCACAGTGTAGATGATGAACAATGCTTCTTTCTTTGGGGGGTTTCATTTTAAAGCCTGTTCCAAACACAAGCCAGGCTGTTTGTGTATTTATCTACACTCATGCTAACATGGTAGCGGAGTAAGCTATTGCTATACTTGCAGTGATATAAACATGAAATGCTTGAATGCCTTGACTAATGGCAAAATGAGACTTAGATTTATGCTGTACGTAGCTGTTTTTACTTGCATAATTCAATAGGATGAAAAAAGGGTTGAAAGAGTTTTCATTAAGGCTTGAACTGGCAGGTGGAGTAGTCACCAGTCTGTCAAACCAGTTCTTAGATCATCTTACTCCTGTATGACACAATATATGTCAGATTCTATACCTTTTGTTTTGTAGCACAATTATTTAAAGAAATAGCAGGTAGATACTGTGAATCTACCAGTAGAGATAATGGGGGGGCACTGAAATAATTCCTGTTTAAACTTAAAGCTAGACATTTGCAGGCCAAAAAAAGAGGTTTTCGAATCATCTTTTCCACCCAGTGTACCTTTGTTTAAGTAGATTTTTGTGTTGCAGCATTAATTGACTGAATTGAAGAAATAGAATATTTGCCATCATGAACAAATTTTTTTTATCTTTTATAGTTTCAAGATGCATTAAAATAAAAAGTCCAGATAGAAAACGCAGAATGCTTTTAGTGCTTCATGCTAAAAATGATGCATCAACCTGCAGGTCTTAGCCATGCTCCTGATCTGTCGTATCACTAATCCAATACGAGCACTACTCTCAGGCTTTTGCTGATATTTAAAGCTTTTACTGTTAATATTTTAATATTTTCAAAGATTTCCCCATTCAGGAGTCCATGGCTGCTGCTAGTTGGGACAAACTTGTGGCAGCACTTCTAATCTTTTAAATGTGTATTTCCCAATAAGCGTTTGCCAGCTGAAGGTTTGCTAAGTTACAGGAACTCGAGTTTTTGAGTTCTTGGAGATTCGTTGATCCTGAAACCAAATAACCAAATGATAGCTCATCAGTTTGAAACTCGACATGTCACATCTACAGATAAGTCAACGTAGTTAACAAACATTCCAAATAGTCAAACGTGAAATATCATAAAATGTGTTGATTACTTACGAGAGGATTTATTCTGTTTGCTAAACATTCCACTTCAGGAAGTCTCAGGGTTTGCTGGCTGCCTGCTTACCCTTTTTTTTTCTTTCTTAACCCTATGTAAAGAGGACCATGACAATAAAAGAGGAATGCAGAATGAAAAGGGATCTGGACCCTTATTTATGTATCTGTTTAAATATTTTGAGATCTAATTCATCCATCTGGTGGGTCTTAAAGAAGCACACCTCAGTTCAAAGTACCTTCATCTATCAGGTAAATGTTGCCCTCTAGTGGACATAGCATGTCAGTGCAGATATGCCCCGTTACCAAGAGAGTAAACTTATAAAAGACTACAAATGAAATGTTTGTGTAATTGCTAAATACAGAAATGTGATTAGAAGTATCTTCCTTTACAGTACTAGTAAAGGTTTGAAGACATCTGCTCATTTAAAATGAGTCACATTCAAACTTGTGACTGGTAATGCATCAAAGTTTCCCAAATCACGGAGTATCAGTGAAAAGCAGGAACTTTAGCTTAGAAGTTACTTCACAATCTTAAATATTCATGTAAGTATTTTATCTGGTAAAACATGAAGTGCAGCTTCAACATTACTAGTCTCTACAGTAAAGCCAAAAAAAAAAAAAAAAATCAGATTATTTCCTAAAGTATTGATGCGTTACATTTATGATGAGTATAAGTTGTTAATGTTCCTGTCAACAGATTTTTGTCTTCATGGATTTATGTGACATGTCGTTTGTCAGCAGCCAGATTCCTCACTGTAGAGAATCGATACTGAAACCTTCCCTGCATGAAAGTGGGTGTTTTTTTAGGTGCTTTTTTTGTTATGAGTATAAAAACTAGACAACAGAAAATGCTTTTACACAGATGTGGATCAGGTTTGATCATAATTTTACTCTGTGCAGAGAAACACAAACATGCAGTGTAAAATAGCAGTTTGATGAGACAACCAGAGCAGAAGCAGCTGGAAACAAACTGAATTATGACATTAAAACTGAGATTTTACAATTCCAAACAAAGTGTTTTGATAAAAGGAAGATGGATCTCTGCTAAATGCAGTATGGTATGGGTTAGGCAGCTACAGCGGGACAGGACAGAGGCTGGACTCCTTTAATCTCCAGAGCCTTGTTGAACTGCACACTCATGGTCTTTGAGGCCTTGGTCATCTTCAGATTCCTCATACAACCTCCAAAAGGCGTTCTGGTTGAAAGAGCTGCCTGACGAATGCCCTCTGAGAGACAAAACACACAGGCAAGGTAATGTGTTTTCTGTTTGTATGCAGCTTTGCAGCAAATCACAATACAATTAGGTTTTTATAAAGTTTTTATGCTTTTTCCTTAAAATACCTGAATCTTTAAAATAATTATGTATTTACATGTTTCTTTGCTAGTTTTCTGAGTTTTTAGAGACAACTGTACCAGGATATCCTCCAACATAGATGGGATCATCTGTGTCGCAGGTGTTGGCCCGCGCATTAGGGGACTCCGCTTGGCTCCGCTTCCCGTCGACCACGAGCTCCAGCCTGTGCCGAAGCTTGTTAGCGGTGACGTTGTGCCACTGACCATCACAGAAACCCTCGCCTTCGGGAACATGCTCTGCTGTGATTCGTCCAACTCCGTTGTCAACATGGAAGAGCAGCTTTGGGGGAAAAGACCGCAGTGATTATTGTATGTACTTAAACTTTTGGCTCCAACTCCCTAAAATTTACAGCTTCTTTGAGTAAAACGTACCAAATGAGCTTTATGGAAGTTTAGGATAAAATGTAAATGTGCATAGACTTTACGGAGGAAACGGATCTGGTGATAAAGTCACCTGAAGGAATATTAAGACCATTTTTATGAACCGAAGACCAGGATAAACTGAAAGTGCCTCGTCTGGAATGAAAACCTGGGTCAGGTTGTGCTAACGAGAATGTAGGCGGTCCGATCCACGGAGGGATGTACACTGCAAAAACTAAAATCTAAGTAAGATTAAACATCTCAAATCAAGGACACATAAACGTAAGACAATTATTCTTACTTGTTTTTTTTAAGATTTTTTTATTTGTTTTAGGAATTCTTGACATGTTAATGTTCCTTGAAATAAGATAAATTATCTGCGAACAGAACAAGAAATGGTATCTTATTTCAAGGAAAATTAACCTAATTTTTGCAGTTTCTTTTGTTTTTTGAAGCCAGTTTTCATAGTGTGGACCATCACCAGGCAGAGAGAATCTGATGCACGGAATTGAAACGTACCAGCTAGTTTCATCTTGTGCCTCATTGTCCTGCATTAGATTTGACCCTGATGTGTGACACTTGCACTCTGTAGAGAACCATTTCCTTTTGAATCTGTATTGGAAACATGTAAAACCTACAGGACTCTGTGCAGTGGTTGCAGCGTGAGAACAGTTGAGAAGATTGTAATAGATTTGGGGCAAACTGGATCTTGGTGAAAAAGTAACTAACCCAAAAAGTAAAGCTGATTTTCTGGCCAATCATTAAACAAGCTGTAAGTAATGACTGAAAGAATGTGATTTGGGCTTAATTTTCCTTTAGTTACTGGATTTCACATCTTCAGACCAAGATGCTGATAAAGAATAAATGAAAGTCAGTATAAGACTGCATTAGGGATTACTATATTGTCATCATTACACTTATATACTAACAGTAAGTGTCCCAAGCCTCTATTAAATATGAGAAACATTGAGTACCTTGCCCTCCACAATCTCCAGACCCAGTCCATCGTTGGCTTGGTTACTGACGCCCAAAAGAACTCCAGAGGTCCTGCTGGTCCGAAACTCTAATTCTATCGACACATCTAGGCCCACTTTGTAAGATGACACTGTATAAAGGAGAACAAGAACATTTATTTATGCGGAAATGGTTTCTTCTTGATGTGTCTTTTACGCTACCAGTCAGACGTTTGTATAGTGAACAGCTCACCTGCTTTCAAGTAGCCGGTACCGTCAAAATAGGTGCCTGTCTCAGTGGCAACAAAACACTTTCCAACCATATAACTGGAGGTAGGTGTAGCCATGTCGAATTTAAAGTCTTCAGTGATGGACTCATAGCGACCTGGGACAAGACCAGACAACAGAAATCAAATGGAAACATCTGAAACAGTCTGTGCAGCTGTAACTACGTGACGACACGCACCTGTTGTAGGTGAAATGGTGCTCACAGACCCTCCGACCATCTTTAAGTTACGAATACATCCATTGATGCTGTAGAGAATCTGATGACAAAACATTTACATTGTCATGCTAAGGATATAAAAACCTCATCTAACTGGGTTTAGCTTTGTGTATTTACCGGTCCTATTCTCTTGGTGGTATAGTTTTGTGGTAATCCACCGACATACAGCGTTCCAACCACATCTAAAAGATCCGCCTGGTAAGAAGACCACCAACAGTTTCATACCAATAATGCACAATAAATGGCTAAATAAGGAAAAAACATTTGCTCTTAATGTGTAATTTTTTTTAACTGTCAGTCATGTAAAAGCTTGTGACATATTAAAAACGCTTATTTGAATAAAACAAAAACTGTACCGTCTTTGGACTGATCATTGATTTGCTGTACAGCTTATCAACCGCAAGCAGAGCTCGCTGTTTGTTACGATGCACGCGGATCTTAAAGGAAGCAGAGAATCCAGGATACATAGAGTGAAAAAAACAAATGGATTTATGTCAAATCATAAATATTTTGTATCAAATCATTCATCTAAAAAGGTAAAATGACTAAACATAAGACCATACTAGCTTTACTACAACATCTAATCTTTATTATAGTTGAGAAAAATATTGTCACATTATTTTACTGATTTAAATCAATAAGAAATGAAGGAAACAGACAGAAAGAAAAACAAGCGGTTTGTCTTACCTTGTGCCAGTTGCCATCATTGATGGACATAGCCAAACAGCCAGAGATGTTTCCATGACCAAGATCATAACCGAGACAAATCTGTCCCTCCTTCAGCTGTTAACACAAGATGATTGTAACGTTTACTGACAGAACCTTGAGTGGTTGATGACAGTGGAAACTGAAAGACAAGCTAGTAATATGTGGAGCAGAAATGATGAAAGGCAAAGACTGATCACAGCGTCATCGCTACCTGTATGGAAACAAAGTCAGCATGGTTGATTCTCGCCATGTAGAGAATAAGACCAGACTGCTCAGTCGTTCTCAGCTCAAACTCCACCGTCACCCTGAAAGGGACGTGCACATGCACACACGTTAAAAACACACATCAACATGGCATACAGTTCATTTATTCAACGCTACTGTATCAAATGATTTGAGGAATTCCTAGAGGAATAATGCATTTTACAATAGGTTTTATATAAACTTTGCACATATCACAATTTTAAAACAGTTTTTATTCATCACAGTATCAAGTGGACTATTACAGTATAATTCAGTATTGTGGTGAGTTTGGACTGAGACCTCCGTCGCTGACAGATCATGGTATGATGAAAAATACAGATTCTGATATCAGGATGACCTGCAATTAAAGTTCAGTTAAAAAAGGAGAGAAAACAAGTGTGTGCTTCAGCTGAGGATCCCTTTTTGCCTCAAACTGCCTGAAGAGCAAAGGGTTAACTCATTCTAAAGAAAAATGAAGCAACATGTTGAAGGTTTACACTTATTTATACAGCAGACTTCGGGTCTACAAAGTTACAAGTTCAGAATATCTACTGGTGCTGTGGGGAATCCAAATGTTAAAAAGAGCTTTACGGAAAAACTACCTTACCTATAGAAGTCTAGTTTACTCCAGTTCACTTCCAGTTTCCAAGGCTGTTCCACAGCGGTCACTCTTTGGATCTGATCTATTCATTCTTTACATTTAATGCCCAGAATATGTCAAAAATATATTTTTATGCAGACAGTCGAGTCATATCTCAGCATCTAAACCTGGTCTGGCTCTGTGCGAAATCTACAAACACAATTTTGCCAAACCAAGTTTAAAAACCACTAAACCTTCCTGGTATCTCCACTTTAAAGCCAATTCATTGTCAGTTTAACAGAATACTCTCCTACGCTGCATATTCATATATGCAGCGTTCATATATTGTTTTTGTACACTCATGCTAGTTGGCCTGACTTGTTCACCAGATGACTGAAGTGTGTATGCTCTGATTTAAAAATGCTTCCTGGGTTTGCTTCTCTCATATGTGCAAGTATAGTTATTGTGGAATAACTCAATAAGTTAGGAATTCCCATCGCGACATAGCGACCGCTAACAGTAAACTCAGTTCTGAACAGAATCCAGAGGCTTTTACAGATGTTGCTCCCTCTGCCCAGAACAACCTGAATTCACGGTGTAGCTGGTCGGATAGCAGATCCTGAAAACTGGTTTAAGCAAGCTGCATTTAAAAAGACACAATTAAAAAGTATAACCCCTTTTCTTCAGACTGCCCCGCCCCCCCACGGCCATGCCTCCAAAGCAGAGAAACATGCAATGCTTGTTCCAGAGGGTTCATGGTGTGTGCATCCAAGGAGCTTTTATGTAGGCTTTCCTTTTGATGAAGACTTGAATGTGCAGTTATCGTCCAGTTACACAAAGTGTTTTCATTTTTCATCACACATGGTTTCAGATTTTCCCAGAACTTCAGCGCTGAATCATCTGAATCAAGCTCCACGTTGCCAAAACAGCTGTAACCTGTACTGTACATTTACTGTTAGAGTTTCCAGCCACCTAGTCTGATAAAGTTCATGCTGTCTCGTTACTATAGTTTATTTATGTTCAGCAAGTGTCTGGTAACATAAACTAAAGTTAACTGCTGTCATGGATGTTTCCTGTTTTATACTAAAGTTACCTGCCACTTATTCCTCCACTCGCTCTGATTGTTGCTCATCAGTCACACTCATTCATTTATAACCAGATGTCAAGTTAAAACAGTTTTCCCAAACTGGGTGGTCCCGACTGCAGCAGTGGTCCAAAGTTGGTTACATGGAACCAGATCACTGTAAAAAAATACAACCTCTTTTCTTTTTTGTTAAATGGAATTTTTCATCAGCCTGTGTAACTTCATGTTCTAATGTAAATGATTATCTGTGGAATTAGTGGATAATTTGTATTGCATACACAATTCCAGCATAATAAAATCTCACTGTGTCATGATCTCATAGAGAAGCTGAATTTTGTCCCCAGAAATGCCCACGTTTAGGAAGATGCCGACACATTTCCAAGCTTACTTTTAGAGGTGCAAAAGCCATTTTATATATAGCACGGAAGGCTTAGCAAACACCCAATCATGCTGTCTTTGGTCTCAGAAAGTTTGGAAAATTGCTGCATTAATTAATTTAACTAACCTGGCTAACCTCCGGCTCTCCCTGTAGTTGTTTTTACAAGTGCTCCAAGTCTCTGAGTGCACGTGGCATGTGCACAAGAACATATGATAGCCGAGATTGATGGACATATCACCATCTGGTCGGTTAACATAACTGAATTTAGTTTTTTTTGCACTCCTGTCTGTCCCACAGAGGATTTTTTAAACTTTTTGTTAAGTCATGTTAATTGGTTGCAATCAGGGTGTGAATGGGAGTTTAAGCAACATAGCAAAAATGCTCCTGGAAAACCCTTAACGTTTTAGATTTAGCCTTCTTTTTGGCTTCAGCTGTGTTTTTAGTCAATGTTTAATGTGCGATTTTGTTTGTAGCATGGTTGTCAACTGTAATCTCCCAGGAGCTTCTGCCTGCAGCCCCCCACTGTCAGGTCCCCTCCAGTGTGGAGCCACAATAACCAAAGACTCTTTAAAATAAGAGTCTTTGGTTACAGCATAGCATACAGAACTGTATACACGATTTTTCTCTATAAAACGTACTAACAAAATCGGACAACAGTGTGCTGCAACGTATGTGTTGCCATCTGGAACATGTTTTAAATAACATTAATGTCTTTTCAATAGTTTTCAATAAATGATATCCATTTGTATACTTTTGAGCAGTCTACTGATTTTAATACGGACAATATTACAAACTGATAACTGACAGAAAAACAATTGTTTTTTATATTGAAGCATGTAATGAATGTAACTGTCCAGAGGCCTGTACTACGAAGCTGGATTATCTATTATCAGGATAACTTCCGGAATTACTTCTGAATTTTCTGTACTACGAAGCTGGCTTACTTTGGATCGAGCTGAATCACCATAGCAACACATGCTGAACGGCTAACCTGCTACAGAGCAGGTTTTGTTCTGATATGAGAGATGAGTAAAAAATCACCACCTCTCATCTCACATCTCATTAAATAAATGTCCATTTTTAGGCTGCGCAGATAGTGAGAGTAGCGCTTAGCAGAGGAAGAGTCTTCAGAGACATATCCAACCTGTTAGACTGTCCCAAAGACATATTGTATCAACAGTAGGCTACAGATGTTCATCAGATGCAGTGAGATACATATGCAGCTGTTGGAGCGTCTGTATCAAACGTGACCCATGTAGTCGGGTTCTTACTGTCTGGCAGACTGTGAGCATCGCATTGAGGTTTTTTTTAACACAGGTAGGCTGAGTATACGCGTGAGAGGGAGGACCACCCCCTGTCTTTTTGATATTACTTTTTTTGTGTGGGCCAAAACAGTAGCCTACCAGATTAATCCTGCTCCTTTTTTGATTCTCTATTCTCCTAATTTAGTGTCGGCCATTGGTACTCATCTGAAAATTAGTCCGTTATCTGCTGCAAGGTCAACGTTCTACTGTGTGAACTGTGTTAACGGGCATGAAAACATTTAGTTTAGCACACAGTAGCATACAGCACACAGATGAGTCAAAGTTTACCTTTCTCTGAGTTTGGTGTCGTCAAAGGCAAAGCTCATGTGGCTGTTCCTGGTCAGTCCGAACTGGTATGCCTTCTCCAGTGCTGTTGGGGCCACAGCAGATGCACATAAATCCTGGAGGTTGAACACAACATGTCAGTTCCACTGACAGGGTCCCAGCACTCTTTGCCTATTTCCTCTTATCAACAGGACCGTTTACACTCCAGCAGAACTCATGGTGGTCACACTAATAGAATTCCTATTTCTAATCTGCGAAGACCTGAGAGGTTGGCAGCCATAAAACAGCACTTTATATAAATTATTTTAAAGGTTTAGAGAATTTTTATTTTATTTTAACAAAAATAAATACATGAAAATCAGCTTTACAACATTAAAACTATCTTACAGAGAATCATTTAATAAGTATTAGCACAGTGAATGTTTCAGACTGAGACTGATTTGTAACTGATTTGGATTTAGCTTTTATGGTACATCATAGATCTCTGTATTAGGATTGTAATATTTTTAATATAATCTATTAACCAAATGTTACTGTTTTTTCTATGAAGCGGTGAATGTTTCAGCAGATGCAAGTGTCTTCCCCTTTTCTCCCAGAGTGCATTTCAGTCAATCACCACAAGGGGTCATTGTTGTAACACATCTGATGTCTTATTTTGGAACTGCTTTAGTTTAGTTCTCCCTTTCTGAAAATTTTCTCTGCTGTTGCACTTGTTTCTGCTTTACATCCTTTTCTCATGTCTGAGTTTTCTACTTTTACATGGCACTCCTGCAGCTATCAGCCATCATTTCTTATTCTCTGATCCTTTATTCCCACCTGCTCTTTAATCACACATCTCTACATTTTTTCCACTCTTTCCTGTTTGTTTTCCTCTGAGTTTCACATTTTCTTCAATAGTATTTCATTCTTTTTGCTCCATACACCTTTCTTCGTATCGTCCTTCCCATCTGCTTTCTTCCTCCTGCACAGTAAAATGAGTCCCTTCTTCGTCTTAACTTGTCCTTTTCTATGAAGTTTTATCATATTTTATGTTTCCTTGTTACTTTACTCACAGATTCCACTCTTCTACATGGTGTATCATCTACGCTGGTATTTTCTGGTATTTTTTGGGAACTATGCCTCTGCATAATCTGCCTTTTCCCATGTTATTTCTATCCTGGACACAACCTCAACAGCAACATTGACCCCTGACCTTTTCTTATCATCTTTACACAGTCTTTTTATCCTGCCTACTCGTCATTCTTGGCTTTTCTTACATTGTTCTAACTTACCTTCTATCCCATAGAGTCGTAATTTCTATCCATCTGCTCTCTGTATGTGACTGTGCTGTCCTGTCTCCCCCGTAACCCCCTATTTGAATGGACACTTTGCTAAAGTGTCCATTTCCACTCTTGCAGCACTTCTTTTTGTTTTGTTTTGTTTTTCCTTTTCATTCTGTGTGTCTTCTTTCCAAATATTTCAACATGAACACAATAAAGCTGCTGTGCAATACTTTTGGTGCTAGTGTGGAAAAAAGTTAGTGTAGGAGGAAAGCTGAGACAACCAAGTGTCTGAATGTATGCGTGTCTCAATCTTCAATCCTCTCTTGTTCCCTTTCAAGTGAAGACATTTCCCTGTCTGTGACCTTGCTTTGTTACAGCTGACACTCACCTCTTATCGCACTCTGTCCTCATATCAGCCCCTCCTCCTCAACCTCTCCCATTTTCCTCTTTCTTTTTCTCCCCCTACCTAACAAAGGGAGACGTCACTTGTTCAGAAGCCCTTTCCTTCCCTCCCCTTTCATTTTTCATTGGCTTCTTCCCGTCCATCTTTCCATTAATTCAACAAAAGGCAAGTGGTGCTCTGTTCAGAAAGACTCTGCCTTCTTTTCTTCCCTTCCGCCAAGGCTGCACCTTTTTCTCAGCTGTCCTCTTTCATCCTGCTTTTTTTTTATGCCCTCTTCGTCTTTCCATTAAGTTAACAATAGGGAGACAGTTTTCCATTCAGGTCAGTCACTGGAGGTCACACTAAAAGAACCAGATGTTGTTTAGTCAGGATTATGTATATGTGCCAAGGTATGTAGGGGAAACTTTGTAGATGAATGTTAAGACACCACTCTGGAGATACAAGAAGTCCATGTTCTGCTTGTTGCACTTTAATTTAAACCAGAAATAACATAATAAATAACCTTTTGGCCTCTGGCAGAATACAGCTTTAGCCACACATATCTAAATACTCAGCCTTTCAGTGGCTGTTAAATGATTTGTATCAGTAAAGAGTGGCATAAAAACCCTGTGGTGAAAATGGATTTTACTATCAAAATAAAATGAAATAATCCACAAAAAAATAAGTTACATAGTGTTTATTATTTGACAAAAAATAAAATTTGGTTGAAGCTCTGGGAGTGTGATGTATCTGGCTTAACTCATAGTAAAGACTTGTTTCTTACTCATAGTAAAGACTTGTTTCTTACTCATAGTAAAGACTTGTTTCTTACTCATAGTAAAGACTTGTTTCTT
>JBAMHX010000025.1:17082514-17099192 GCA_037177515.1 Pseudomugil tenellus | reverse complement strand
AAATCGCTTTGCGTGTGCTAAAATCACATATTTACATGTTCTCCTCCCACTCCACGCAAAATTGTGTGTGAACGCCCCAATTTACATATTTATTGAGGCAAACGTACTAACTCGAGGAGGATGTGCAACTTTGCACCTTCAGAAGACGCAAACCCTTTCACTCACTGTTAATAGATCAGTTTTGTACATTTTTAAGCGTGTGCAATGTGTTTGCATGAGTTTTAGCGAACCCAAACCTTTAGTAAATCTGGCGCTGAGTGTTTCAGCTGATCTGAGACTTTCTTGGAGTTAATTCCAGACATGTGGAGCATAGAAGCTGAATGCAGCTTCTCCATGTCTGACTCTGGGAACTGATAAAAGACCTGATCCAGATGACCAGAGGGGTCTGATAGGTTCATACTAGGTCAATACGTCTCTGATGTATTGTGGACCTAAACCATTCAGAGCTTTATAAACCAGTAACAGAACTTTATTCTCTGACGTGCATGTGTACATTCACAAAACAACAGTCCTAGCTGTAAAACAATGTAATCAGCATAGATGCTAAAAGATTGAAATCTTATTAATATACACTCAAGAAAACGTAATTGAATTAGTTTAAAGGTGCTTGTGTGATTGTCTGTGTTGCCACAGTCAGCTGAACTCTTATATCATTAATGCATAATAGGCAGCAACTATGGCTCCTTAAGTATCTGTGGCTTTTTGTCTATGTGAATAGCTTTACTGGAAGTGGGTGTTTTGGATAAAGCACAATCCAATTAGCTAATCTGCCAACAAATGCAAATCTTATTAATATGCACTTATGCAATCATCATTCGCTCCAGGAACAGTCGTGGTATTTGGCTGCATAATAGAGTGTGTTGAACCCACCTCTCCTGATTGTCTTCGCCTCCTCTTGGGGTTGAAGGCTTTCGAGTTGCGGCCCTGTGTAGGAGACAGAAAATGTTTTTAAAATGTGTTAAAACACAGTGCTATTCTGTTTTGTGTTTCTTTTAGTTTCTCGTTTTTCCAGGTTGAATCTTGATAATTTACCTCGAAAATATCTACCAGAAAAAACTGCTTTTATGGGGAATAAATAATATTCTGCAATGTTTTGTACTACTTTGTTTTTTCACCGTAACTATATGATCCAGTTTTTTTTTAAAATAAAAGTATAAACTAAGTTAATATAAAAACTATTTAAGAGAACAAATAAAAAAAATAATGGCACTGCTCATTGCAAAAAGTTTATTTAGAATCTTTTTTTTAATTTTCAGTTTTGGAGTAAGCTCCTTCTCTAACATAACAATGTTTATTTAATTCACAGTGAATTTGAAAAACAAAAGAAAAAAGTGCAAACCTGTTGGCTGATGGCTGAAGTTTCTCCTACTGCCAGCAGTATGGTCCCAGTGTCTGCTAGAGTGCTGAACGACAGGCTGAGCTCGGTACCGACTGCAAGTGAGAGGCCTCCTACTTCTATGTATCCTGGCTTAGAGAAACTCACTGTGTACAGGTTCTACGAAACAAAGAAAGAAATAGATTGCTTTATTTAATTGTGCAACATTCAACCTGTATAAGAAATAAAAATGGCGACTGAAAAATAAATGCAGTAAAATAATATTTTTATAATATATTTATTTATAATAATAGTTTAATATATTTTAATAATAATATTATTCATGCTATCAAATGCGCCAGTGATCTGCAACTTACTTATTTGACTTGGGTTACCCCACTCTACCAAACAGCCATCATTTCATCACATAAATCTAACATTTTAAAGTTTACTGCTGGTTTTCTCTGCAAGCGGTGCATGTCTGACCATAATCACACCATGAAAGCAAACCTTACCCTAAAGAATGAATGCATAAAGCAGAAGTAGTCAGTTTGGAAGTACACAGACCTTAACCGAGCAGATTTTCCATGTATTCCTGCCTCAGCACACCTGAATAAAAATAAATGGCTCTAACAGCCTGTCAGGTTCTGGACAATGACTCATTAATTTGAGTCAGACTTGTTGGAGCAGGTATACACAGAAAACCTGATGGATGGCAGCCCTGGTAGAGTCAAACTGAGTAGCCCTGCCTTACAGTAATACCTGCTTATTTGTATTTAACACCTGTGTAATTTGCATATCAGGACTGAGCTGACTAACACGTGTGGGAGAGTTAGTGTAAAATAAATCCTAAACACCTTAAACTAGTCTTTGCTTCGCTGACGTTCTTGTCTTTGTTTATTCCCTGCATGAATACTGAATGAGTCCGTATGAAAAGCAATCAAGTGAATGACAAATAAGAGAGACACAAGTGAAAAAACAGAGGAGACAGGGTCAAGAATAAATGGAGACGAGGGAGGTCATCCAATTAATACATGTCAAGGCATTTTCAAAACTAATTTTCTGCACGTTATGTCAATTCAGCCTACGTTCTTTAAAACCATTCAATCTTACACATAAATGCACCCATACATAATAAGAAATAGAATTCCTATAATATGCTAATATCCTGCTAACATGGTCAGCTTTAAACTACTGATTTGAATATGTAATATGAGGTCATCTTTGTTGTTTGTACTGTTAACTAAAACGGGCACCATTACCTCTACATTACATCCTTTAGTCACCCCTGTATAATCTGAGCTGCTGAGGAGATTATACGGTGTTCTGGAGACTTCAATCTCTCGGAGACAGCCTGCATATCTCTTTAGGGTCACCTCTGACCTGTAAAAAGAGATACAGTAATCTCAATTTATTTTCTCAGATGAAAAATTTCAAACTCTGACATTCTGGTCTCTTAGTGTTCAAGCTTAACAAGGAAACTGATGGATTACAGCAGCAGAGAAACTATTGCATCATTTTTTGTGGAAGAGGGTGTTGCTAAGACATCGACAGGAGTAATCTGGATATGCTGTTCATCCGCGATAGTAATAATATATATTGTTCCGCCTACATTACTGATTTGTGTCCACACTGAGGAGCATAATAAGTTCATTTTCATGTATTAAGGTAAGTAAAGCTTTTATTTTTAATCAACATTTACTTTAAAACATTTTCTTTATGAAGCTACTAAAGAGCTGTGGGCCACCCGCCCCATGTTGACATCATGCCTGCTTTTATATTCTTTAGTCAACTTCTCACTACAAATGACACATTCTGGCTGACTTCTTTAATAAAACCTAAATAAAGGTAATTATCAATTTTCCGGCTTACTTTTTCTCTTGTTTTTTTCCCCAAAATAAAGAAATTGACTGCACTGCAGCATTTCTCATACCTATCATTAATGAAATGGTGCAACATTAGTGTTTGCAGGCTCCTAAACCAGTGGTTTCATGTGAATAAAACAGTAAAAAAATAACTAATTTAAACTAATACAGGTGAAGTCATCTCTGTGTGGACCTTAATTTAAAAATCACTCTGGCTTCGAGCAGCGGAAGCCTCAAGGACCCCCCATGCTCTTCAGGCACTGCTCTAAAGAAATATGTGTGATGATGGCAACTGTGATGGCTACACCTACAGTAGAGCCACACCATCAAAAGGCGGTAACACTGGGCACCAACACATAGCTTATTTTTCATTTATTTAAATTAAGTTGTAACATTTAAGTTCCTTTATGTTAGTGCGCACATTTAGGGGCTATTGTGTTCAGCTGTTTAACCTTTTGTTTTCTCTTGTTGGTGCTGGAGGGTTTGTGGAACACTGGAGGGCAGGAGGGAGCAAAAGGAGGAGCCTGTGGACAGGAAGTGCCACAGGACCTTTTGAAGAGGATGCCCTCCAGGGGGGAGATGGAGAGTGTTTAGTTTATGTATATATTTAGTTAAAATGTTTATTTGACTTTTTTGTACTTTGTTTATTTACTTACTTTTGGTAATGGGTTTTTTTTAATAACCTGACTGGTAAGTGTTTGTTAATTGTTTTGTATGTTTTCCCTCCGTGTGTTGTGAATGGTCTGATCAGCCATTATTTAAGTCTCGTTTGTTTCATGTTTAGGAGGTCAGGTCAGGTTGGTTTGGTTTTGGTTACTGTTTACTGGGTTAAAGGTATTTTGACATTATGACATTGATTTACTTATATTTAGTTGACCTCTTTTACGATGTATTTCATTGTTATTTTGCCTTTTGGGGTAAATAAAACCCTTTACTTTTTGAAGCCACCTGTGTCCTTCATCCTTCACCAGCTCGGTCCCTCACAGCAACATTTAAATGTAAAACAAAGCCATGGATTAGATATTTCAAATAAATCTTCATGGGCAAACATCAGATTCAGATTAACAAATACAGAAATGTGGCGGCTGTAGCTCAGGTGGAAGAGTAGTCGTCTTTCAACCAGAAAGTTGTGAGATCAATTCCAGGCTTTGCCTGACTACATATCGAAGTGTCCTTGGGCAAGACACTGAACCCTAAGCTGCCCCCCGATGTGCCTATTGGGGTGCGAGTGTGAATGGGTGAATGTGTACTAAGTAGTGTAAAGCGCTTTGAGCGGTCAACATGACTGGAAAAGCGCTATATAAGTACAAGTCCATTTACCAACAACCTGCATATACACAGTGACTTTGTGCAGCAACATGTCAAATCATGTGTCTGAGACAACTTTATTCTTTTATTTACCTGGCTGCAATGCTGTTAAGACAAAACATTTTTTAAAGCATGAAAACATTTCACAAACACATCCATGAATGATTAATGCAAAATACAGTTAATTAGAAAAAAATATATTTTATTACAAATGTAGCTTTTATTTTCAAAAAGGGAAAATATCCATTTTACTCTTAGAATAAAAAACATTGTCTCATTGCCAAAGTGTGTAAAAATGTTTCTGTTTGAATGAGGGTGTAGTTTATGTGTTCGTGTACCTGTAATTTCCAATCGTTGGCAGCCCACCAAAGAAGATTTTCTGGTTTTCCCTGAGGTTAAGACCAGTAGCTGAACCCTGGGATGTGGCAACTATCTTTTCTTCTGTGCTGCTGTCAATGTCAACTACAGTCACAGTGGCTTTGTAAAGGTACAAAGAGATATTAGTGGCAACATATCTGACTTTCACTTTCATTGTATTTATTTCACTAAAATGTACAAACAAAAAAACACATTGGTGTGGATGATGAGGACGCATACCTTTCTTCTTGTTCCTGGACACAGTGATGGCTTTCCAGCGTCCATCATTATGGCGGTTGGCTGATATGGCACTGCCAACTCCAGATCCAAGGTCAAAGTTCACCTTCACCTTTCCCTTTGACATCTCCAGGGACATGAAGTCTTTCTTTAAAAACAACAAAAAAAGATAAACTGTTAAAGTTCTCCTGAGAGAGAAGACGATACTGAAGTACATTTTTAAACAGTTTTTTTTAGTATAACTACATATCCTGTTATTTCGTAACCAAACTTTCGTAACCAAAGTATTGGTTTGATTAGATGATATCTGAGAATTATTTGGGACAATTGTCTGGCATTAATCTTCATGTACTGGAGTTCCACACACACCATGTCCTCAGTGGCGAGATACATGAGCAATGCATCAGAGGAAAAAGTGCGGAACTTGAAGGTAATGGTGGAAACATTTGGGTTCCACCTGGTGGGTCTTCCCACTGCAGCGTAGCCCTCACCGTCCAGCTGCACTGTACCCTCGCTTTCGGTGCGCTGAGGGCTGCAAGAACACAAATGATACATTTTCATTAATACAGATTGCTGAACAAAACGTTCATCCGAAGAAGATGGGATCTGGCATTACTTCTAAAAACAACAACAGTCAATGGCGAAAAAAATAAAAAAAACAAGAAGAAGAAGAAAGTGGCGTAACCCGATTAACATAATCTCTTGTATTTCCAAAGTGGAGAGAACTGCGAGAGGTGAAAGAGCCACAATCTTACTTGGCGCTCACAGTAACATATAAGTCACTACAAAATGGTTACGTTTTTGCTGACTGGGGTGTGGGGGGGTAGGGCTCATGACAAACTATTTTCTATAGGCTGTGCACAACAGCAAACTTTGTGGCAAAACAGTTTTTTGCTTTTTGCTGCATTAGCTGAAATGTTTTTCAGAAAGAATAGCAGGTGTAGAATAACAATACCACACATTAGAACAACAAAAAGGACAAGTGTTCATCCATCCATTTTCTACCGCTTCTTCCCGAACGGGGTCGCGGGGGGGCTGGAGCCAATCCCAGCAGACAATGGGCAAGAGGCGGGGTAAACCTTGGACAGGTCGCCAGCCCATCACAGGGCCACACAAATCGACAAACAACCATCCACACACACACAATCACACCTAAGGGCAATTTAGAGTCTCCAATCAGCCTATCCCCAAGGTGCATGTCTTTGGACTGTGGGAGGAAGCCGGAGAACCCGGAGAGAACCCACGCTAACACGGAGAGAAGATGCAAACTCCACAGAGATAGGCCACCGCCCGGGCTGGGGATCAAACCGGCAACCTGCTTGCTGTAAGGCTACAGTGCTAACCACCTCGCCGGGACAGGTATTCATTCACATTAAATAAATAGAGGGACAAATACTAAAACCTAATTATATAATGAATACGAGGACTCTGTGTTTACCTGACAACACAACCCTTACAGTCTCCCTGTCTCTCCCTGTAGTTCCACAGTCCAATAGGTTTACCATCCAAGAAGGTTTCTCCCATGCAGCCGGTGAAAGTTGATGTTCTTACAGATTCTGCTTTCTGAAAAGACACAAAACAACCAGAAGAAGTAAAACAAGTAAAAAAAAAAAAAAAGAAAAAAAAAACCCAGACAGCTTTGTGGTTTCTTCGACAAATACCTTGACAGTGCCGAGTATTCCCCCTACAAACAGGTAGGCGATCTGGTCAACATCCAAGATGGTGTAAGCAACTGGTGAGTTGGCACTGGTCGGTGTGGGCATCATGCCTGCCATAGGACCTTCCAGAGGATATACCGATATGGTACCATTCAGACCATTGCTTTGGTTGGAGAGAAGGACAACGATTGGTGTGATGTAGATGCTGCTTATAATTCTGCTCTTATTGTAAGTCACTATGATTAAAAATGCCAAAGCTGCATGGAACTGGTTTTCATGGAGTTTTGCTATTAAAGACGAATAACAGAAACACAGAGAGGAACCAGTTTGTTCCTGGAGACCCTCGGAGTCAGGTTGTGAAATTAACTACCCACCTGAGTTTGTTTTAAATCAGGAAGAGCATTTTTGTGGTGTGCAGTGGAACATTTTTAAGACTGATAGTCTGTGATCCAATGCGTTAATGCCTTTGGGAAATCTCTCAGATGGAAAATGTATGGCACAGGTGAGAAACCTACTTTGTGTGAATGGTGTATATAAAACAACTGCAGCTTACATGGAGAGGGGAAAAAACTGGATTACAGTACATCTATGTAATGATGTGCCACAGGCTGACACAGCTGCAAACTCAAGATTTCCCAAGTGAAACAATGTGTTTTCTACTCGCATGAGTAAGATGATGCCCTGTGGTTGCTGTTGGTTTATCTTTGCTGTTACTATCAGTTGCTCGTGGTTTAATGGGGTCAGAACGAGAGAAAAGAAAAATATCAGATATCAAATGCAAAGCTAGGACAAAAACAGGCTTTATGTTTCTTTCTTGTAGGTGGAAAACAATGTTTGGCTTCGGAACACAACAGGCGTAAATGTGCGAAAGACGAGAGAGCAACGCCTATATGTGCATGTAATTCTTACCGAGATGCCTCTATCCGGTGCCAGTTCCCATCATGGATGGTGTGATGAGGATATTCAACTCTTCCCACACCTGAGCCCACATCCCAAAGGAAATTCACTTTCCCGTTGCGCATCTCCAAGGCCAGGAAATCAACCTGAGAAACAGGAAATGTAAACTGTACAAGGACTTTCTTGTGCAGAATGTTTTTGTCAACAAACTGAACCAAAGCCATGACGGGTTTTATTTCTGGTATGGTTTATTAGTATAATATTTCTTTATGTAATTGCAGATTATTCAGAAGATTCATTTCTTTACAAGTGAAGCATATGAATAGGCCACTTGTGGAGTAAGCCTGGGAGGAAAGAACTGTTTATGTATAACTATCTGCCTTTAATTTATTCCATCCATTTATAGTTTGATCATTTTACCTTTGACCACATTCATTGTATAATTTGGTGATAGAAAAACAGTTTTTCATTAGGTTTGGATGTTTGAATCCTGAATCTCGCATCTTTAGAAATGAAGCATTATGTTGTTCGCTTATAGAAACAGCTTTACCTTTAATCTATTGCTGTATTTGCTAGGTCATATTAAGATTATTTGCAGATGTAGCGTTTTATTATGGTTTACAAATATCACTACTTATGTGTAAATGCAGCACATAATGTTTGTAGTGTAAGACGTTACACAAGAAAAGCTTAAAAATGTTGAATATTACAAAATGTTAAATACTAAATAATAAACAGTAGTTAAATAGTTGCAGTTGCAGGGGCCACTGCGTGACAGGACAATAACAGACTGTCCACCTACAAACTCATTTTCATCTGATCCAACATCATCTAAAAAGTGAATAGATTAATCATAAAAATGTTTAATAAAAATATTATTAATATAAATTTATTGATGGATTAAAAAGGGAACAAGTGTTGAACAGAATATCCCAATTTATAGGCCTTTTTTTTGGACAATTCAGATGTTTTCTTGTGTCTCTGGGTTACGTCTTTCAAGCTTCTTGCCTGGGATTATTCAGATGTTTTGATGTAATCAAGTAAAAAGCAAAACAAACAAACAAAAAACCTGGACTGTCATGTGGTTCTGTCCTTTGTAAAGTGAAACCTGTTGATGTTAATGTTTGGCACTGCAGAACCTGATGTGTATAAAAAGCTGTATTATACATGAGGAAAAAGATGAAATCAAAGGTAAGACGAGTTTATTTGCATAACACCAGGTATAAGGTAATTTAAAGTGCTTTATGTGAAACATTAAAAGCATTACAGACGCTGTAAAAAAGGATAAAAGACAACAAAGATCACAATAAAATCATAAATTAAAATGAAGAGCAAGATCAGTTATAAGCTACCATGCAGGTTTCATGCATAAGAAAAGAATTACAAGCACTTGTCTATATTTGATCAAATGAAAGGTTATCTTTAAATATTATTAATCTTTCAAATATGTTAGAGACTCAATAAAACCATCTAGTTTCAAATTAAGGTTTACTGAGATAAGGCAACGAGTAGATTTAGCTACAATCTGAGGATATTTTTAAGGCTTTCATTTTTTTATCTATATATCATTGGACAGATATTTGGAACAATAACGACATTAGTGTGAAATTGAAAAAGTTAGTTTTAGTTAACATTTACAAAACAATAAATATGTCCTTCAGCTGTTTCACACAGGGCCGTGCAAAAACACGGGCCTCCACATTTGATAAAAATGTGGAATGATAAATCAAAGGTGGCATTTCCCAAATATTCCAGTGCTTTGCGAGCTGCTGCTATCAGCACCGTTACTACAAGCTACAGTCTAACATTAATAATCTGCGTAAATCTCTTTCCTGTCAGGTCAGATTTAGGCTGAAGTCAGCCAACTTCAGTCAACAAATCGCACATTCCTGCAATAGATACCCAACAGGTGTGCCCCAGCTCTGAAAGATGATTTGGAAAAGAATCCTGCAAAGGAAATTAGTGTTTATTTACAGAGCTTACAGTCTTTTTGTCTCATATGATAAAACGGAGGAGTTATGCAACACAAGCAGGGTGATGATTGTCCGATATGTCTTAGTACTGACAACCCACTGCAGTATTTGTCATGTAGTCATGTAGGAAAAGTGAATAGTAAAGTGATTGTACACCAGCTCTGGTTAATTTTGAAGGGATAAAGACTCAAGTTTTGTCCATCCGTCCCTGTAAGATTTTCATGCAAAATCGTTATTTTTGATTAAGAATCTTACAAATGTGTGAGTGAAAAACAAGAAAAAAAAAGCCTGTGCTCTTGTCTGGATCTGTCTGAAGTGCACACACAGCATGATTATTCATAGAATTTGCACAATTAGAGATTATCAGGGAGTCACATTTTAAGACACAAATGACACGTGCACGCGCGCATGCACGCTTCTGGTCTCTCCAGGGTGAAGGGGATTATTCATTAGCACAGATCACAGGGCAGCATCGTTATTATTCAACTAGCATTACAAACTATTAGTGAGATGTTAGACAAGTACACACACACACACACACACACACTATTACTATTCATCCTGCATTAGAATATCAGTCAGAAACACACACACATACACACACATATACAAGCACGTTTAAGATTTCCCAGTCAGATGAAGCAGAGCAGAGATTTCTCAGGGGAAATCAGGCTAAAGCTGAAAGCTACATAAAGTTGTTGTTAATTGCTGCTTCTCTTTAACATACAAACACATGCACACAAACACTTTGGGACCATCATTGGTACCTTAAAACAGGAGTGTTTGGTGTTTATAAATGTGCTGTTGGGTATGTGTCAAGATGTATTAATTATTCTTATATTAGACAAATCGTTCAGGGAATATATGTGGGCTGGGTGTTAGCACTGATTTGTTCGTACAAAGTAATGGATGAACGTTTATCGAGTGCACGCAGATTTTATGGAGGCTGCACTGCAGGACCTGACAAGTGAGATAAATGTTTTACAATATAAAGTTCTTCAACATTATAATAAATATGATTAATGCATTACATGAAACTTAAAGAAAAAAAATGTGTTATTTTATCGCCCCTTAATGATTTAGAGTTGTGTTAAATTACCTTTCTGTATTTACAGACATTATAAATCAGTCTTTTGGTTTAACTCTAATCAAAGTCTTATTATTAGCTACTTTTAATGTGAGACCACTGTTGATTGGATCAAAATTAGATTTACTTCTTCATGAGGACTAAAATGAGGTCACTTGGAAAAAAGAAACTGTTAAGTCATAAGTCACACAAGATATATTAAAGAATTTAAGTTGGAATCTTTTTACATTAACTCATAAAAGTGTAAATTATTATCTATCCTTTTTACAGTATATTTTTCTACACTCACAGTTGAATGTTTGGAACTTGCATTAATTTGTGCTGCATCCAAAACACATACTTACATATTTGACAGAACCCAGGTAGAAGAGGAGGTTGTCAGGCGTGGTGGTTTTAACATGAAGGACAATGGTATTGTACCTTCCTTTTCGAATATCAGGGCGGTAACTGCGGAGACAGTCACCACCTGATGACACGGATACTTTGATCTAGAAACAGAGACAAAAAGAGAAATTAACATGTTTCCACTGACAACTTTATTAATGCACATTGTATTTATCCAACAATGTAGTTGTGGTTTCCCAGTGAAAGATTAATGCAGTGAGATGAATTCGTTTTGAGATTTTTAGTTACTAAGTTAGGTCATTTTCAAGCGTGGTATCATTTGGTACAAACCAGACTGTCTAAAAAAGAAAAACAAAGATACAAATAGATGCCAAACTTATTGGCTTGTTAAAAAACTAAAGTTAATTATTTTCCTGTCACTATTTCTGTCTTTAATGTGGAACCAGAAGTGAGCATATTTAGATTAGAACCTGAAGAAACAAATATATGAAATAAAATAACTATTTAAGAAAACAAACAAACAACATGTAAAATAAGAAATTTAATGACAAATTATAAAATAGAAGTTTATAGTAGCCAGAGACGTTTTACATAACCAATTATTGACTGACGGTTACATTCCGAGTTACATCTGCACTTGTTGTTTACTGTTTTTCTCCAGTCTACAACACACATACTTCTGGATGGAGCCTATGCCACAGGCAGGGTTTCTTTATCATATTAGTGTGGCTAACCGTTACAGTAAAGATCTCATCAATACATTTAGTCAACTCCAGTTTTCTGATTGTTAATATGTTTGCAATGATGTAAAAAGAACAGAGTTGACAGCATTTCACCAATCACAAATGTACATTTTTTAGAGTGAAAAGAAAGAAATCACAGCGAAAATATGGAAAAAGTACAATATGGATGCATGGTTTGATATTTCAGACAATCATTTTAAAGAAGAATTCATGCTTGTGTGTGTTACTACATGTGTTGCAGGTGTATTTTCAAGGTACATCAGAAAGGTTAATCAGCCTTAATACCATCAGATGTGTTACTGGCTGCGCTAAGTGATTTTGTGCACGCAAGAAAGGTTAACTTGCCTCTGGAGCAATCCAGGATTTCAGCATAAATTAGTGAAACAAGTAAGAAGTCAGCCAGCTTTGTGATGCCAATCGTAAGCTGCACCTCAACAAGCCACTCCTCCTACATCATAATATAAGCTCCTGGATAGACTTAAAAACATGAATGCATTTCATCTCATCTCAGCTTTTCCTGTTGTAAATCTCCCACCTTCTTTAAGGTTTTTTTACAGTTTTATGTAAAACACTTTGAATCGTCTTGTAAATGAATGCGATATATAGATAACCTTCCCTTCAAAACAAATTATTTTCCTCATTTAATTTTTTAACATAATAGCAAGAAAAAATGAAAATTGATTGTTTTAAAGAATATGTATCTGCATCTGCAAGAAAAAGATCAATTATAATAAACTAAAAGTGAAATTGAACATGTAAGGATATGTAGAAAACTCACTGAATTAGCTTGTTTCCTGGCCTGGTTGATCAACTCCTTGATTTGGGAAATGTTGCGCTTCAGATTGTCTTCCAGCTTTTTGATTGGCTCTAGTTTCTCCAACAGTCTGTCAGCTTCATCTTCTAAATCCTTAACTTTAGCTCCTGCAGCATGAACTGAGGGTGGAGAGATGAAGTATGGTGAGTATACTGGAAAGCATAATATTTATCATCCTAAAACTCCAAGGTATTTCAAAGCTGAGAGAAAGTGGACTTGCAAGAAGAAATCACTTAAGAGGAATACAGAAGAGGAGAAAGAGAAACTGAAAAGCTGGCGAGACGAGAGCCAAACAATTAGTGTAGCTTAGCTTTCAAACAGAACTGCTTTACTTTCATGTAAACATATTCTGCTTAAGTTTGAAGCTGAAAAAAAGAGAGAAAATTAAAAAAGGAAATTTAAATAGAAGTCTCTATGCCTTTTAGTGTGTAGAGCTCTCATGCTCATGCCGAACAGAGGCATTATTAGAAGCATTTTGCTTATTTTACAGCTATAAAAGATAAGATTAGTGGATGGTGCACCAATACCGTTTCCAAAACTCAGCTTACACTTACATACTTACTTCAGTTAATCCTAAAGCACCACATTAACACAATGATGATGGTGATGTGGTGTTAAAAATGGGATTTAAAATGTCTTAAAAATAAAAAAGGAATGTTGCTACAGAAATCATGTTATAACTACATGGCACTGGTGCACCACTTCCATGAATGGAGGCGCATATTAAAGTAAGTGAAATATACATACTGATTGCTGTGGGGTTGAAAAGAGAGAGAGAGAGAGAAAGAGAAACATCACAATTTAATAGTATTCAACATTCTAAGTGGTTCTGAAACAAAAACTTTCTATCTCCTGAAATGAGGGGCCTCATGTACAAAGACTTGCATTGATTTCATGCTGAAAGATGGCGGACGGCCAAACAGAGAGAAGAACCTGTGCTCCAAAATATTCCAATGTATAAATCTCCTTTTATGCTTGTTACTGCACATCTGTTATTGATAAATCCCAACTGACTTGGATCTGAGCAGCTTGAGAGCTGCCTCGTCTCCTCCTATCAATACATATGCAGATAATAATTATTACACTATTTGCATATATTTGCCTTGTAGCCTAAATAACAAAGAAACATAGAAAAACATTAATATTTACCACAATATGAAACCAATGTGCTTGAATCATAAACGGGAATAGGATAAAATAGCCCACACACATTTGAAGGCAGGTGGGAGGAGCTTCTCAGCATGCATTGCATGAGTCCAGTAGTCTAGAGTTTAAATGTTTTAAGATTATTTAAATATATTTTTGCAGATATAGTGGAGTAATCTGTGTCATTGTGTTTTATTGCTTGTTTTTATTTGAAATAATAAACAACTATTATTCAGAAGTTAACTAAAGTTTGGCTTAATGTTCTTGTTAATGATATGTCTGCAGTCATCGTTCAGCTGGAAGGCTGTTTGCAGGTATTGATTTAAATACACGATAAATGATCTGCTTTATTTTCATTTAGGATCTGTCATTTATATTGCTCCAGTATTGTTTAGATTTTATTAAAACAGACAAACTGCTGAATCATGAATGCAGTAAAAAGAGGCCCATGGATCTAAGACATCTGGACCTCCTGCTGAGGGACACCAGTCGGGCTAGATACTGACCCACACCAAGCTGGATCCCAAAGACATGCTGGGACTGAACCAGAATTCATTCCTGTTGGAACTTATATGAAGAGTTTTGTTCTGTGACACTGTGCTGCCTTCTCAGTGAGAATAACAGTCATGTGGTGTGTAAATGTGATTATGTTAACATGACATAAACAGAGAAAATGACCAGTTTACAGAAATATTTTGTATTGGGATGTTATTGTTATAGATTAATATATGTTGTAAATTAGGTTAGATGCGCTTTAGTTTTATAGATCACATATAAGTCATTTCAGATGTGTGAAGGTTTTTTTCCCCAAATCCATTTTGACTTCAGACAGTTTACAGAAAGATATTTCAGTTTATAAAGGAGAGTTACGGTACATTGTAGTCTGTCATTTTCTAATAATAAAAGTTGGGGGTGCGAAGATTCTCACAACATGTGGAAAGTTTACATGGCGATGCGTATTTTTCTGTGCATCCAACTTTAGCATGGAACATGCCATACGTATTCTTTTCACGCGTACAAACCTTTTGTACATGAGGGCCCTGGATATTTTTACTATATCATTTTAAAAAGTCCTTTTGCCACAAGATCAGTAGTTAAAGTGCTGTTAAAACCATATTTAAAATGTAATTAGTTGTCATAGAAAATGATTGATCTAGTTAAAAAGAAAGCTTGTTTTCATAAAAAACATGAAATAATGAGATGCTCCTGCTTTATTTACTTTGCTACGACAATATAAATAGTAGAGCACTTTACTGTTTTTCTCTGGGTCCTGGATCATCTGATTGGCTGCCTTGACAGTGTCCTCCAGTTTACTGTAGTTGCGTTGCAGACCTCCGAGGCGCAAGTTCAACTCTCTGAGGCGTTCAAGGACATCTGTAGCTGTGGCGTTGGCATCAGCTGCTACCGCCTTTGTAGCTGCCAGCTTATCTGCTGTATCTATTATAAATCAAAGAATTTCTATTTAATTTATTTTCAAACTTTCTACATGATCTCACTGTCTATGTTGTCCCACGTCCCCCAATTAAATGTATTCAATATATCTAACTGTTAGTGGTTTGGTGCTTTGACATTAGTGCAAGAAATTAAGCATAACTGGATGAATATGAATCAATTTGTGATAAAATGAGAAGAACTGAAGGAAATATTTCAGATTTCTTGGGACTGTACAGATAGTGGCACAATGAAGGATGTGGTCATTTTCATTTAATCCATTTTCTTAACCGTGTTATCCAATTCAGGGTCGTGGGTAGCTGGAGCCTATCCCAGCAGTCATTGGGTGAGAGGCAGGAGACATGTCGGCAGTCCATCACAGGGCAACACAGAGAGACAAACAATCAGACAAACCACCAGACACACCAAATGACCGAATGTACATGCTTCTGGATGGTGGGAGGAAGCCGGAATACCCGGAGAGAAACCCCACTACCACTGTGAGAACATGCAAACTCTGCACAGAAAGGACAACGTCCGAACCGAGATTCGAACCAGCAACCTCCTCACTGTGAGGCTGCAGCGTAGTTTCATATTAATTCTTCTTAAATAGATTTGACATTGAAAGCTTTGCTAGAACAATGTCTAAAATGTCATGAGTTTGTATGCAAATCATTTTAAATCATCAGGTGCTGGTTTGCTACCAGATCTGCTGGGCGTCCTGCACCTGTCAATGATGTCACACTATGTGATTGGCTGGATGTGTGATACACAATTGAGATTGGTGAATACAGTCAGTGGGTCAGTCTGGACAAGTTACGGAAGACGAATTTCACAAAAAACTACAAAAATATTACCTATGGAAAGGGACTGACCACAGTCACCTCTAAACATCATAGAGCAGAAAGGCTGCTGTTAGGAAGGCATCAAAAAGTTACACAATTAAAAACAACTACTGGTTTGACTAAATGTTTCTGTTACCGACTCCTATTTAATTAAACAATTATTCATCAGGTTTAACCAGTTATGTATCCACCAAGTTAATGTCTTCTCTTTTATTGGATGAAAACCTGTGTTAGTGCCAGAGCAAGCTGGACTTGATGATGTTTCAAGCACATGTTTGCAATCCCTGAGCATTTTATTTCATCTACATGAGCACAATGTAGTGTGTCATAGTGTTACATCATCGGCAGGCGCCACATTTTAGCTATCTGGAAATGCTAACATGCTAGCAAAGTTTAGCTTTAGAATTCGTTCCTGGTTATTCACACCGTCCCCCAAAAAGATTTTTCTCTCTTTTTACTTGAAACTGGGAATGAACTTGAAGTTAAAATCTGTGCTAATTTTGGATGTGCTTCACTTTGGTCATGCACTTTCATCATCACGGCAGTGCAAATGACCTCTATTTGCTTAGTCATCGATTCATTCAGTCTTTATCTCTCAAACAAGTGTGTACTTGTGACCACCTACATATACATTTTATATATGTATATATATATATA
>JBAMHX010000025.1:17043973-17064166 GCA_037177515.1 Pseudomugil tenellus | reverse complement strand
GCATTTAGCTGTTATGCTGCAAACATGTGGAACAAACTGCCAGTAGAGATAAAACTTTCACCACATGTAGAAATGCTTAAATCCACTTTAAAAACTTTTCTTTTCTCTTCCAGCTATAAATAAATTCTGCACGGTAACTTTTTAATTATGTTCTTCTTAATGATTTTAATTTTATTTATTTTTTCATTATGATTCTTGCTCTTTTTTATTCTTTTTTATTTTTGTTTCAACATCTGTAATGCTTTTAACGTTTTTATGTAAAGCACTAAAACTGTTGTGTACATGAAAGGTGCTGTACAAATAAACTTGTCTTGTCTTAAAACTATTTAAAAGTTAACAAAGGGCTTGAGTATTTCCCTCCTTGTAGTATTTTACAGGACAGTACTGAGATTCATATTTAATCCAATAACCAAACATGTATGAATATTCCAGTTGAAGGACAAAAAAAAAAAAAAAAATACATGAATGAATGAATGCATTTAAGTCGAGTAAAAGTCTCAAAGTATTTCAGTCGTTTTTAATCATTTGGAAACAGAAAATTCTAAATATCTCATAAACTCTTAATTGAGTGAAATGAATAAAGGTAAACACAAATGTACCAGTTTTCAGCAAATGCAGTATTGATACATTGAATATTAGTTCGAGAAGCCCACTATTTTATGCTTCATGTCAGTAAGTCAATAAGATAATGCAGAATGAAACTGCATTTAATTTGTGGGATGTTAAAGTGGAAAATCTGAAACATAACAGAACAGTAAAAAGTATATTTACTAAAATCACCTGCAGTTAGAACATGAATACAAGTTAATTGGTAACTTTTAAATCACCCTTTTTTACCTTGAGTTCCTCTGTCATGTTCTCAAAGCGGTACAACACCTTATAAGGTGGTGGAAGAGGCGAGGTCAGAGTAACTTCAGTGATGATGCGATACAGGCGGTCCATGTCGCTTATCAGCAAACCCGAACACTCATCGTCACAAGCTACAGGGACAGATGAAGACAAAGTTTGGCATGAGGTGGTGTGTAATGACGTCAACAAAATCCATCTGAGACTTTTCCCAGCATGACCTGTTTGTGTTAATTAGTGTGACGGCGCTTATGCATCGATATGTTGTTCGGACTTTCACATTTTTTGGTTTCGGGACGTTTTAAAAACTGATCTAACGACGTAGAGGAAAATCAATGCCAACACAGTATGTTTGAGTGTGAAAAAACCACAATTAAGTAATACTATGATATAATACACATTTTGTATATCTTTAAATTACGGCATTATGGTTTTCGTTTCCTTTAACATGCACAATTCTACCACTTGCACCAATGTGGTAACTATGCAATGGAACACATTACTTCCTTATTAACCAAGATGTCTTTGCTACTGGCCAACAGCACAAGTACCTGCATAGTCTAGTGGTTATTCAGCATGAGTATGGATTTGTATTGGATTCAATCCAATTACTGCCTAATCAAATTACAGGTCTCACTATTAAAACCAGCATTAAAGTTTTATATCCTCACTATACTTATAGTGTGATGAATTTGGACAAGTTTCTGTGCTGTACAATTATATTAAATGAAAGATGCACCTTGTCAAGAGCAGTCAGCTTTGAAACATAAGACAACCGTATTGCCTCTTGCACCATTGTGGAAATACTAGACTGCATTGCCTTCTTAACAACCAAACATTGGTTTGCTTAAACTCATATTGAGAATTGTGACTATGGTGTAGTGGTACAGTAACATGAAGGGCTGCAGATCACAGTTTTAACTCTGGCCGCATACTTCTAGGAGCACTCTGCCAAGAACATTGATTCTGCATTTAAATCTTACACAAGTCTTTGTACAATTTTAACATCTGCTATATTTTTCAGCACAGTCATTGCTTTTGTTGAAATCTTTCTGCATTTCCATCATTTAGCATAAACGCATTCACACTGATGTTCTGTAAGAACAGCATATTTCTAGTGGGAAGGAGCATGTCAAATTTCTGAGGTGGCTTGAGCTCTGATTTAGTTGATAGAAATAAAAAAACAGATGAGAAGTCATGTAGATGTAATTTAATCGCTTAAATGTGTGGTTATACAATATGCATTATGTGTAAGCTCATCAGCATGTGACAGTGGTGTCTGCTTGTATTTTTGTGTTTAAGTGGCAATGGCAGCAGAAAGACAAGCCTGGCGATGCATGAAACTCAAGACAGAGAGGCAAGCACCTATTATGAGCACAGTCCCCAGGCTCAAAAACACACACACCATATTACACATGCACACACCAGGGAATTAACTACGACACACATACATATTTTTTCTGTATGGTGTGTAAGAATTTTGTTCCTCTCTCTAGCTGGAGGCTGATTTATTGCACAAATTAAAATTTATGACAAGGGAAATCAAAGATGAATTAAGCAAAATAAAAACAGTTTCTAGTCTATCAATCTCTGACAAAACCAGAACACACAAAATACTTGTTGCATCCATGCAGCTTCATGCATAAACTCACACTTAAGTGCACGTACATTGTTCATGGGTGTAAGGAGCAGCTTGTCAAACCCAAGAACCACCATTCAGAGTAGAAAGATCATATTCATGAACATTCATTTGGTGTGAAAACATCTTGGTAAAACTGTTTTATACAAAGGCTCACTTGCACCATTTTCAGCCCCATGTGCTGCTGGAAGGCTGCCTGTCCATAATAATGTTAGTCAGGAGGGGTCACAGTTACTCCACATTATGAGGAGTTCACACAAAATGTGCATTTGTCCCTGTTTACACTAAAGTGCTGAGACATTAAAATGTTAAAGGTTTGTGTCATTCTGGCCTCTTGTAAACACACGTCCAGAGTGAAATTTTATAACAATGTAAAGCAAGTCCTATCCATTGTAGATGACCGTTATTCCTGTCAAGGACGAGGACACTGGTTTCTTTAGATTGAGATGAATATAAATTTAATAATGAAGAATAAAAGAAGTTGAACATACATTAAACATTAAAACATGAAGGGACAAAACATTAAGACATACAGACATGATACAAGGTTATAACCCGGGGAGAATCTCTCCAGAGATCTGTCGTCACACAGAAGTCTGGAACTATTCTGTCCTAGTCAGATAGGGGGGTATTGTTTAAACGCTTTGGTTACGTGCGTCAATCTGAGGCGTGTTCTTCAACTATGACAACAAAACCGAGTTCTCGTCTAAACATTTCCATGATGGACAGATGCTGGCCTTGCAGATGGTTTACTAAGGTCAGAATGACATCAGTTTAGCAGCCTTATGGTCGGGCCTTTCAACTAGACATTAATTAAGAGCAAGGTTTCATTAACTGCAATTAAGCTAATACATGAAATTCCTCTACACCATGTAAACTGGAATCAGACTCTTTAGACAAAAGCAACATATTTCATATAACATATTAGGTTCCCTGTTTAACCTGTATTGTTATTGTTGTTGGGTTATGTTTGTTCATGGTTCTAATTTATTTTGTCGAGTGAAGCCAAACTCGGTTTTATGCAATCAGAAAATACATACATACATTGCATATACTAGATAATTAGCAATTAGCATTCATGAGGATGCAAAACACACCTACTGGGTGTGTCGTTTCAGTTTTACTCCCAACTAGAAGCCTGCCCTTTGTACTACATCATTTCTGATCTTATCTGCATTTCCCCCTGCATGAAGATAGTTGTGTTTCCGCTGTTGTGTAAATGTATTTATTTCTTCTAATACTCAAAGGAGAATTTTTGCGATTTGCATGGAAATGTGTTGTAAACAGGATCCGAATATGTTTCAATTTTACTTGATTATTGGATGTGCTGCAGGCTTACATTTAGGAGAGCACTTTGCTCAAGTCTGCCCACGTTAGATGTTAATGACACTCATTACTGTAATAAGAAAATGGGTAATAAAAACTCATTCATCATCACAAACCCTCTGGTATTCTTCCTCTTTTTTCTCCGATTAAGCTCTCACTGTGCCAGTGGAGCAGTATGTAGTCGTTTACACCCAGTGAACACAATTCCATAGTGTGGTATAACATATTTGTTACTTGGACTTTAAACTGTAAACTATACAGATTATGATAGCTGTGACCAATAAGGAACACAAAATAAATAAAGTGAACAACATTTTTTTACCTTAAAGTTTGACTGTTGGTTTGATTTTAGTGCCTGAAATATCTAGAAACATGTTACCTGAACTTTAAATATCATGGTTTTAAAGAAGTTAATTATGTCAGAGTTTTGTTTAATCATTTTATATTGGGAAGGTATTTCATATATTTTGTGCTCAATATCTGTTCAAGCTCTTCTAGGCTTAAAAAATTACGCAGATAAAGGACCAAAATCTAATAAAACAAATATGTACAAACTTTTTTAAGCAAATAACCATTCGAAGCATATATACTGCAGTTTGCCATCTCCTGAGCTCGCGTTCCCTACATCCTGAAGCAGACAGCAGACTTAAGCAGAGCCATGCTAAGACAATTTACCTGGTCTAATTACATTTTAGCATACGTACTACATTTACTTGAAAGCAATATCCCTAAAGTGTTCAGTTATGTCTGACAGAATGGAGTAAAGAAAATGCTGGTAAACTATAGTTCCATGACTCCACAAATGCCAGGTAGTTTTATTATTTTACTGTGTGGAAACCATTAGGACTGGACAGATGTGAGCATCTGGTGACAGGGTTCCACTCTGCATGGACACGGCCACTTTATGAACACACTTTTTTTTGTCTGATCACAAATACATGAGCAAGGAATTTTCTCCCTGACCTGGTAGCAGCTATTTCACATCATTTTTTGTCTTATGACCTTTTTATTACCTGTTCTCCTTGCATGCATACACTTGCTTCCAGACATGCTAATGGCACCAAATTGGCCCTGCCATTATGGTCATATTAGGTTTAAATTGGCTCTAAATGACATTGAAATTATTTTCTGAATGGCTTGAATCTGACTGCCACAATCTTCTATCTCCCATGGCAACTTGAGAAAAGGTCCATGACTTGCATTAAATTGCCAAAACAAAATAAAAATCATTGCATGTGGTGAAATCTGGTGACCTTGTAGATGGGTGGACTACTGGGATGAATAGAGTCAAGGATAACAGAAAGAAAAAGCGTGAAAATCTATTGGATTCATTATTGGATTAATTAAATGTAGTACCCAGTTTGATAAAACTAGTTTATTTTGTGGTAGCTTCTGGAATCAGGTTCTATAATCCAGCAATATTTCTGGGAAAGAAAACTTTGATTTATCATTATTATCATTAGTATTTTTTCAAAGATAAGCTTTACTAGATTTTTTTTTTTACTTCCTAAACAAGCAAAAAAAAATAATAAATAATAAAAACAGCAGTGAGGTATAAAGTATGTGTGTTAGTCTTACAGATGATCCCAGATGGTCCACACACATGCCTTCCCATGCACTGGTCACACGACATTCCTGATGCCCCCTCCCTGCACTGGCATTGGCCTGTAACAGGGTTACATGGTCCTGGCAACGCCCCCCAGACGGAACACTTACACTCCTCACAATGGCCACCTGGCATCCTTGGGTTACCGTGGTAACCAGTAGCACATCTAAAGAGGGGGATTATGAGAGAAAGATGGTTATCTAGGATTTCCTCAGTATAAAAGGAAGCCAAACCACACGAAAGTGGAGAGAATAAAGCATCAGCAGGTAGTGTAACTTACAGGCAAATATATCCCGTGTATCCTGCGGTGTTGTGAAAAAAATTTGAGCTCGCATCTAAAATCGATCATACTTTCAAGTAAAAGTGAGATAGTTGATTTCTTTACAAAAATATATGTATGGTTGAATGATCTATAATTCTTAGAAACGTATTTTCCAACTTATGTTGGTTTACCAGAAACAAGTTTAATACTTGTACATACACTTAATACACTGAAAAAACAAATAAACAAAAAACACCATTAATTTGTTCTTTTTATCAGGACTATATGTCCAGTCAGTGTCCTTGAGATTCTTTTTAGTGCTGATTGGAGCCATCTTATGCCTGGGGGAACTTGCTGGGCATTATTAAGCCGACACCAGCGGTAAAAGGTTCTGACATGGTAACAAACAAGTCAATGATCACTTTATATAATTAAAGGCTGTGCAGATGGATAAATCCTACAAGTGTAGAAGAACGGATCCAGCTCTCCATTAAACAGACCTTTATGGCACAATGGCAAGACAGAAACCATTGACTGAAAAGGCAAATTGATAACTCTAGTGAGGAAACAAGGAACACTACCTGAAAACAGTACAAAGACATTGCACAGAATGGGTTATTCTAAAGGTACGATTAGAAATGGGTAATAAAAGAGAGGGGGGGGGGGCACCAGTCAAGAAATAAAGAAAACTGGACGCAGTGAGATACACAGAAATCTTTAGACAAAAGGTCTTTCTATTTCACCAAGTTGATGAGCCAGGGTGAACTCCCAGGAGAGCACAAGAATGGCTTCAACAAAACTGAATGTTCTGGATTGACTACACCAGAGTCTGTTTACAAATTCCTACAGGCTTAAGACGACTGCATTTTGTTTTTACTTTCTTATGGTGTAGAAAGTGTGATAACTGTAAATGTATTCTCCTGAGCAGGTATCAGACCTTTCACAGTATTTCCCCTCATATCCTTCAGGACAGGCGGTGCAACGGTAGTCATCAAGTCCTTCAGCTACACAGGTAGGGCTGAAACTAGACACAAAAAATATTCACAGAAATCACTTAAAATATGGTGAAAACTACATGAAACAACGAACAGTTTGAATATAAAGATAAAACAGATGATATATAACATTTGGATCTCACCAGATGGCAAAAAAGGAAAAATTTAATTTTTACTTGTTCTCTGGGTTGATAAGGGGGCAGGCACAGGGTCTGCAATCATCAGGAAAACCTCTGACCACTCCGTAAAATCCCGGAGCACAGCGTTCACAGTGACCTCCCTCGGTGTTGTCCTGACAGTTCTGCCAAAACAAAAACACGCAGTAAATTAGCAATCAATCAAAGAGATACTGTTTACTTCTATAACTCCAGTTTTTCAGTGCTGAACTTTCCATCACCTTCCACCCAGCATGAGTTTGAGGTATGCGAGATTCATTTTAAATGAAGAATGTCACTGTGAGCATAACAAATGCAGCTGCGGCACAGCTGGAAGGAGGTGGAACCCTCATCATGCTTATCAGGAAGGCTTAGCACCACAGAAAATCACACTAATAGTCAAAACGCATTGAAGAGAATTTTGGTTATCAGGTTGCTGCACTAGCAAAGCAAATGTCTGTGTGACAAAGACTAACATGTTGGAGAACCAATCCTTTGCAGAGCGTATCTGCATAGATATTTGGGATAAAGGAATCTGTAGCTTTCTGTGCCACTGTCTGCTGATATCCAGTTGTTTCATCAAGTTGAGAAGACAGAGTGTTGTTACTGATCAAACAGCACTGAAAATGTCAGTCGTGATGCATCACCATAATCCTCATTTGTCTAGAGATGGCATGCTAAACCAATTTTACTGCCAGTCAACCTTTTGTCAGAACCAGGACTTTGCTCAAAGCTAAACAAATTGAAGTTTAAATTAAAAAACAGCTAAGAATTGTGTTTAATCTGTGTCTAATAGCAGTCTTCAGTAGCTCCTGTATCGCCTACTAGTTCACTGAAGGAAACAAGTACTGTATATCCTCAGTCCTGCTCAGTCCAACCCATTCCAGCCATGTCTTAAAAATCTACTTACTGATTTTCTATATGGAAGAAATATGAAATTAACACTTTGGATTCTGTTTCAGCTTCCCAACATCTGTTAGACTCCTAAGGGAAAAAAACCAGGAGGCAGCTTGTTTCTAGTACATCTTTTCAGTGAGAGAATAACTCAAATACGTTGACATACACCACATTATTAAAGTCTACATTCTATATGAATGTATTAATTGATCCCTTCTGAACTGTGGCATGCTTTAATTTGACATGGATAATTTCCAGCTCCTCACTTTTCTTTTTTGTTTAAAGAACAGTTTTTTAATTACCCTGTTGCATACACACACACTTAGAAAATAGCTGGGAGATGCTTGGTGTGATCGCAGCTGCTTCTGCATTGTTTATTGCGTCTCTGCAGCAGAGAATCAATTACTCATTTCTTCTCACCACCCACAGTTTGAGCCATTCTGTGTCTTCAAATTGGCAAGCTTTTTTTTCAGCTTGGACTATTTTAGATGACAGGCATAGCTGTCAACACATTGCATGATGAGGTCAGTGCACAACAGCAGTGAGCTAGCTGTTAGATGACAGGTACGATCTCAAACGTCAGAGTTTTATAAGCTTCCTATTTAGGAGCAGACTTTTGGAAGTCTTCATTTTCTTGGCAAGCTTCACTCACCTGTTGGATCTCACCTGACTGAGATAGTCGATCTCACACCCAAAAAAAAAAAATATCCAAAATATTTCCAAACTTGCCATAGTCTGAGCTTATTGTCAGCTTTATGTGTGACTTCTTTAATACACAGGCTTTTACACATTTATACATATTCCTACTAATATTCTGATGGAAAAAATGGACAATAGATTAAATATTGTGTAATATTTATACAGGTTTGGAATATGTGGACAAAAACAGAGTTATTGCCTCAAGAATAAACACACATTGAATTAAATAAAAACACACTTTAAACAAAACTCTACACAAACTAACTCTTCTTCCTATCCCCAGGGTCCTGTGTTATGTGTTCAACTTGTTTGTTGAAAATAAGAACTTCAATCAGTGCAACAGGAAGTTGCCTCTTAACGAGGCAAGTCATTTCCATTAACTTCCTGTGTTCCTCGTTATTGCTAATTACCACAGAAACAAACTCGTTTAGCATTTTCAATTTAGCCCGCTCGGTTAGAAAATGCTAATGATGCTGTTACGGAGGGGGAGATAGAAATGAACAAAAAGAAAATGGCCAGGAGGCACAGAGAGAATGAAATTAACAAGGAGAAGGGAAAAAAGAAAAAAAAAGGAAAGAAAAAAAAGAAACAAACTGGTATCATGAGAGAAATTAAGCAGAGGTGAAATGGGGTGACAAAAAGGCTAAGGAAAGGAAAAAAAGCAAAAAATGAGTAGATGAAAGACAAAAGACAAATGAAGCAGGGATGCATAACTAAAGGCAAGAGGGAGAAGAATAAAACAAGAAAGAGTGGGAAGAAAAAGAAAACAGGTAAAACAAGAACACAGGAATACATGCATGGCAGAAAAGAAAAAACACACTGGTATTCACACTACATCATGTGGACATGAGTGGCAGTGGGTTACAGATACACATATCCTTGAGGTCTGAAAATTCTCTTAAATCTGATTCTTTGTCACACTAGTCAAGGTTACAAAAGACATTGCCACCATCTGAAAACCCAGTCATGTTCATTGTGTGAATAATGTCCCGTTTTTACTGAAAGACCTGAGTTTTTTTCTTTAGTTCACTCAGTTAGTTTAATGCTGCCTCCACTCAGAACTGGGTTACCACCAATTTCAGTCCTGCATACATGAAATTACAGTACATGCAGACTCATGATTTAAAATTTAATATGGAATGAGATGGTAATAAAACATATTTATCATTTTGTTTCTTTTTTTACAGTGAATGAATGCCTTCTACTCGAAGTGAAAAGCTAATCGTCTTACAATGCAAACTGCAAATACATTATAAATACATGAATACAGATTATATTCACTAATGTTTCACATAACAGGCAGGAGTTTAGACATTTGCAGGCTCCATGACTTGTTGGTTTATTCTAAAATTAATAGCCAAGATCAACTGCAAGGTGTGACAAACGTGATGCACATCAGGATTGCAATTCTACTCCAACAATTTCAAGACATTGTGGTCTCTATATGAAACACAAGTGTTAAAATCTCTGTGAACCACAGTGAAAACAAAGTAAAAGCAGCTCTCTATTAGACTTATTTACCCATAATAAGTGTAAAGTTATGTTTTGCAACTTAATATATTTGAGTTCTATGTCTTTTTACATGCTTATCTTCTAAAAATGTTCCCATAAAATAAGAAATATAGTTTCTGTTCAGATCCAAAGAAAGTTTTTTACAGAAAATTATTCAAACAGAAGGTCTTTAATGCTGCTGGTCTATAACTAACATTACTCATAACACACACACACACACACACACAACTCTTATCAGTCTAATTTGTCCAGAAACTACTCAGCATATGGCTGTGTAAAAGCGTCTAGCTGCAGAGCGCACACACCCCCATTTACCTGGCATATGGATGTCTCAGGGTCACACGTGGAAGAGTGCCCATTGCACTGACACTGAACACAGCTGCCCATCCCAGTAGCACTGGGCACCCTGGCTGCTGGAACAGGTATCAGGGAACCTGGGCGCAGACGGAAGAAACCAGCAGCACACTCCTGCACACAGAGAGGAAGAGGAAGATAAAAGAAGCTGACATTTAGAAGAGAAAATATTGTTTAAGTTCTAGCTTTTTTTTTTTTAGCATGTGTTGCCACAGTAACCTCACCGTGCCTGATATTATAATACATACTGACACACACTCGCAAACTCACACAATTATCCTTAATGGTCACTTCTCAAGGCAACTATCGACCGCTCTCTTATACACACACATAATTAAGAGTTATTCCCTTCAGTAACTTTTGAACACAAACTCTCACATACACAGCATACAAACACTCACACAAGTGCAAGGTAACTCTGTCTTCCTCTCTCTCCTGTTCAGTAATAATTAATGGAGTCCATTTAAAGAGCCATCTGTTCCCTCTGCTAGCACTAAACACCCGTTTAAAAATACTTTATTAGCAACGACGCCAGCTACAAATAGAACAGCCATCTGTCAGGCAAGCCCTCTACGACCTGTATATTTCACGTTTAGCTACCGTTTGCTGTTTGGCGTCAATCTTGCATTTTATCAACAGTATCTATACTTTAAATTATGTACACAGCTAATTTCCAAGGCAAGTGCATACGGGTTTGTACTGTGCACACATATCACACAGAAACAGAAATAGAGTTGATACTTTGCAAACAAATCTTGGTATTCACAGAGGAAACACAATGCAATGGCTTTCAGGCACAGCTGTCCTGCAGAATTACCAGTAAATGCAACATCCATGTATAATAAGCTGTTCTTCAATAGACTAAGTATGGATCACAACTATATCATTCTGTTTAAAAATAAAAACTGGAAGAAAGTGAATGTTATTTGACAAAATCACAACTGAGAAGAGATGCTGAAAGATGATTAATTATGACTAAGAAATTCAAAAAACTTACAGAACTGAAAGAACAAAAATTCATCTTGCAGAGACTTGAAACATCTTGCAAAAGAATGCCAAGTATGTAGCCTCATGTGTCTCTTAAAGTAGCAGAAGTAGCAGAAATAAAGGATGTTGGCTTTTCTAATGTTACTATTTATTTCAAAGAGCAAACACAACTGAAGATTGACTAACTTTAGCTGTTAGCTTTTAAGAGGTTTACTTTGTAAAAGCCGAACAGAATTCGATATTGATGTGGAAGTTTTTTTGTAAGCAGCCTGCTAGTAAGCTAGAAATCTGAGTTAACGCGAGTTTGGTTCACTTCCTTTATGGACATGTTTTAGCTAACTTATTTAAGTACTTTTTATACTGGCATTCCTGGAATGATCTTTATCCAGATTCAACAAAATGTGTTCTCCCAAAAAGTATTGCTGATGTCAAGGTCACAATGATGGAACAGAAGGCAATGCCATCTGAAGGAGTTTGCTGATTGAAGAGTCCTTATCTACTATCAAAAGCAGCTAAAGACGCAGCTTAAGGAACATTTCTGCACTTAGTTTTGATCAATAGAAATTATACTAACTTGGGAAATTTGTTCTAGCTCTTAGCGAAAACTCAGATGTGCCCAACTAGACTACAGCAGTTCGACTGCACTTATCTATGATGTTTTCTACTGTTTGATTTAGTGCTTGTGTTGTTCTTATTCTCAGATGTAAGTCGCTTTTGAGAAAAGTCTGCTAAATGACTGTAATGTAATGTAATACTGGTGTAATTACAAACACTTTAAAAACATGTTATTATGTGCTCTTTAAGTTCTTAGCTTGGTTTTTCATGAATCATAACTTTGAAAATTTTATCAAAGAAACTTTAAGACAAGGAACCACTTTAAAAACAGCGACAAGTTTTACTGACTATATTTTAACTCAATCTGCTCGTTTCCTTAAATTACATATCTGCTCAACAAAAAAAAAATCACAATAATAGAAAGATGGCTGCCAATCCATGCCAGTGGTCGGTTAGATCACTGCCAGGCAATGTGTCCTCTGGAAGGTAGGGCAGACTTCGCACTACTTACAATAGCTTCAATGACAACATGGCAATGAAATAGCAAAAGTGCATTTTGTCAGAAAGAGACTGCAGTGGTCTGTGCAGACATTCAATACATTATGGCAGCCTATTCTTTCTTCCTTTCACTGGTTGCATAGTAACTATAGTGCCTCCGAAAGTTCAGGTGGTGCTGCTGTTTGTTCAGCTGGCCTTGGATTCACAAGCTACCTGAAATATACACAAAGGCTACTTTCACATGGCGCACCATAATGTTAAATTCCAATTTATTGCTCAAATCTGAGATGTTTACTGTTCACATTTTGAAACATGACTTTCTTGCAGGTATGAACAGCTGCAGGCTCCTGAAGTGACCCGCCTGCTCAGTTGAACATCAGTGACATCACCCACAGAACATGTGTGCGGAAGCGGACATGGAGGTAACTGGTAGTGTCATTTACAGGCTTCCGTTATAAACAGAATGTGGCGGCAGTCAGAAAACGTGTGAGCTCGTTATGGTAGTCTTGCTGTAATGTCCCTAGTTGGAGCAGTTGCTGCAACATGAGGACAAAGAAGTGTGTGCATGTGTGTGCCTCGGAGCAGTGGTGGGATCAGGATGGGAGTGGTTTCACAGAGATAAAAATCTTCCAAAACTTTAGAATGTAAAGAAATACATTTCAATACATCCAGCAACACTTCGCATCATGACTTTAATGGCTTGTCATGTCATCCAGGTGACCCAGCACTCTGAGAAAGTGAATAGGAGGGGCTGTACTGGTTAGCAATGGGGGCATTGGCAAATCCTCGGCAGGCTTTACAGTCCATGACTTTTGCAAAGCTGTGGATCGTGTCTTCATGCCAGAGTACATCAAACTATATCAGGAGGACTATCTGTAAAGTTACCTCGAATGCGACCTAGCTGTTCACACTGCAGTCACATTAAAATTCGATAGGCATCTGATTCAGCACCATGTTGGAAGGTGTTCTGAGTCAGATTTAGGTCTCATTTAACAGCAATGTGAACATCGGCAAAATAAATGCAGAGAACAGACAAAACAGCTCGGTCTGTCCACCAGATTTCTTTATACCTTGAAGTTTAGTAAAGCAACACACTACCTGCCCCTCACTAATGGATTACATAAAGTATTGGATTACTAAAGATTACATATACTACAGGTCAAAGTCATTTCACACATTTTGGCAAAGTTAACATTTTGCACAAACAAAGATACTTGTGTATTAACTATATTAAATGGTGTGCATACCTCACAGGAAAGTCCAGAGTATCCATTTGGACAGTCACACTTTTCTATCTGATGGGCTTTCTCACTTTCTTTGGTTGGTGTACCCTCTTCTGCCACCGTTAGACTGATCTCTGAAATACTGAGATGTGAGAGTTAAAATCATTTACAGTCATTAATTTGACTTTTACACATATTTTCTTTTCTTTCTGTAATATTTTCTATTCACATTTGTAATAACATTTTTGTAAAAATACTATTTTTATTTATTTCACAGAGAAATTAGAAATGTTTACTACTTCCTTTTTCATAGGCTTTAAAGAATTAGAAGACTGAATTGTAAACCTGTGAAATATTGAAAGCCAAGTCTTTGAGATATGAAATTAAAGTGGTTTTACCTTAAACTTGTTCTTCATTCACTTTTAATGTTTTACATTTAACACTGAGCAATATGCAGGTGCACCGTGTGTGTGTTTTACCGACTGTGTCTCATCAAGTTGCCGTGTGATGCCTTTATCAGGATGTAGTCCACATGGAACAAAATGTCCATAAAGTCTTCTCGAGTCATCAATTGACCATCTGCATACTTCCACTCATGCTGCAGACAAATACACAGACCAAAAATAGTTGAAAAACTAAAAAGTTCATTTTATCGGTCTAGTCTAACAGCACTGTACGCACTGTTAGGGTAACAGGGTTTGCTAAAGCAGCCAAAAACAGGTGTAAAAAGCATAAATGGTGCTTTACAGTTGTCTATGTGTGTATAATGCTGCTATGCAGCTTTAACAAAATATATTTTAAATAAGCATCACATTTTTTGTACCTCTGTCATGTCAATCTCGTGGCGGGTGAGCTGACCAATCTGAAGTCCTGGGACATGGCGTGTCATCACTATGTTGTGGTTAGGACCACCTTTAATAATGACTTGAGGCTCATAGGAGGAGGGGCCTGTTTCCTCTCTGGCTTCGTAGTACACTGCATATTTAAGCTGTCCACCATAGGCTGTGATCTAAAGAGAGAGAGATGAAAAGTCCCAGTTTGTCAGACAGCTTTACATTTGTTGCACAATAATTCTCTTAGACGGACATCCGGGACATTTTGACGTAATTACATAGCAACGCAGTTCACCATCTTAGCGTGGTGGAAACAGCCCCTAGAGACACTACAGAGGAGACATGGTAAAATCAAGTTTTTAAACGCTACACATCTAATTTTTTTAAAAAAAAACAAGCAGTTCAAGACCAAGTACCATCGTATACCGTTAAGTGGAGTCAGGAGAGATAAGTGGCTGAGCGCTGTCAACAGATACGATCTGTCCAGTCCCAGTATGCTACATCTGTGGCCTTTATTTTACATCCGGTAAGTTCACATTTAGTGATATTCTATACATAGTAATATATGAACTAATAATAACATTAGGGCTGCAAAGAACCCAAGACCTCTTAATTATAACGAGTCAGACCGGCTGTATTTAGGCTAACTGTTAGCTAACAGTTAGCGGTTACATTCAGAGCACCATAAACAATAAACACGAATGTCTTTTAACCTCGCTTCCTTTTTGCTTCTTGATGTGTTTTTAAAAAGTCTGGCTGTGCATCTAATATGAACTCTGATCGGGGTATTCCACTTTTGGCCCTGCTAATGGATCGCACAACCACATACCATATATTTCCTCATCTAAGTGACACAGTTATCTCGTTATAACATGATTGGTTTAAACGTAACATCGCTTCTCTGGGATTCTGGTCCAGAGGGAACAGCAAGAAGATGAACAGGATGCGTTTTAATAAGTCGAAATCTGTCGGAGGAACGCATTTCCACATAGGAAAAAAGATAACTTTATAACTCATTATATTGACCTCGTTGAAACTAGGGTTACACATCTCGTTATAATTAGAAACCATCTTCTAGTGTTTCTCGATTTAATGAGATTAATATCTTGTTATATCAAGAAACTGTCACATTATAATGAGATATGTTTTTCATTAAAATGAGAAACTGGTCTAGTATTTTTTAATGGTTGTGATGGCCAAATGCTCCGTAACGTCCTTATATCGTGTGATTTCATTTGCTGGTACATGAAATTAATATGAAAACCTTGTGTGGAATAAGTAAATCCATATTTAGACAATTTAAACCAACCAACAGTGAGCCAAACACATATAACTCAATAAGACTGACGCATTGATTAACCCTATACAAAGATGGCGCCTTTGGTTGCCATTGCAAATACGTCATCGTGACGACATGCCGTCTAACAGAATGGAAGCTCATCAGCTTTTAGTGCAAATAGGAACTTTTAAAACTGACAAGTGATGGTTGATTCAAAAGTAGTTAGCATAGAGAAAAAAGTAGCAAAGGGATTATTTCTATACAAAAAAGCCTGTTGAAGGCTGTTATCAATTCTAAACAGCTTAATACTTTCTTTCCAGCAGTTCCAGTCAGCTGGTGGTAAATAGTTTATTTTATTAATTAAAATGGACCCATATTAGGAGAAATGCTTCATATGTAACAAGTGTCCTGTACTGGGAACAGCTCTCAGGAAACACCTGAACAGATGATTCTGTAACAAATATCTGTGTCAGATGTGTCAGATTATATTTTAATGGAAGAATTTTGGTAAAATAAAACAATGCAGAAACGCTGCAGGAAAGGCAATGGAGAAGAGTTATTATGCCTGTATAATGATCCTTGTATATGCTGTATTGTTATCTGTGCTATGGTCAGCTGGAACAGTAACATGTACAAACAGACTGAGGATGATCTAAGAAACTATATGTGGTGGAATTTGCTCATGCTTACAAATATGCAAAAATGTTTGCAGAATTAGTTGTTGGAAATGTCTTTGTCAGAAGAGAATTTCTATAAAAACACAGCACAAAGGGAATTCCCACCATAGAGCCTGAAAACTGCTCAGGCAGTTTCCAGTAGTAAGGTTCAGGCAGAGCTGGTGTGACCAGTTCTGCATGAGCAAGGATCTCAGGGTGCTGGAAGCTGACTCCTCTCCTCGTTTCCACAGTGTTGGATTTATCCACCAGGGGGAGTATCGTCTGCTCCGGCTTCAGCGTTAACTACAAGTCACAACAAAACAATTATTGTTTAATACCAGGATTTAAGCACTTTTTGTTTAAGAGTTAACATATTTAGGAATGAGCTTTGTTGCAAACGTTTTACATGATCATAGAAAAGCAAAAAAAAAAAGATTCTGAACCTTTAATTATGATATCTTATATGCAAGCTCTTCTTCTTCTGCAGTTATACAAACACAGCTGTACTGGGTACATGTGAATCCAGGAGCTGTGTGTCTTCAGAGTCTTTCTCGTCTCCTTTAGTCACTATATGTGCTCTTTCCACATCTCCTAATGATGCTGACTCAAACAAAGCTCGTCTCTTACAACCTATTACTTTGCCAGACAGGCATTTCAAGTGGATTTTTTCTGATACCTTCTCCGGTGAAGAAAATGTCTGTATATAAATGTTTTCTTACTTCCACCTTGTCTGCTTTGTTTTGTTTTTTTGTTTTTTTTGGGGGGGGGGGACGAGTTTATGTTTATGCAAATATTAGAATTGAATTCATCCTTAACCATCAGTCTATTAGGAAGCAGGAAGATATTTAAAAGATATTGAGAATTCACATTCATTTTAGCCCGCCCTAGTTATGTAGATAGTGCTGCTGAACATGTTATTTACTCACATTTTTTGCTTATGTTCACAAAATTTTTATGACTACTTGTGATACCTGAGAAATGTAATAACACTTTTTTATTTACCACATTACTTTCAGCTCAGCACTGAGAGACATTTCTATTCTGTGTGTGTGTGTGTGTGTGTATTACATATATTTATGGTGATAGAGGGAGAGAACATCCACTAAAACCAAACACTTCAGACTATAGGAGAATGTGACCCTTTCACTCACTGGGAAAAACAAAGCATTATAATAATAATCTTAAGTTATTATTTATGCTACCAGTCAGTAAACAGCAGCTGACTCCTGGATATAGCTTCACATCTTATAGAGTCAGTTCTTCTCTTGTTCTCTGACATGTGAAAAGCATCTGAGTTATTGCTGAGAGTCTGGAGAAAAACTGAACGTCTCTCTCATTCTCTCCATCTTTCATTTCATGTGTTGATATTTCAATATTGCTTGAAAATATCAGGGTTTATTATTGACTGTGGGTTGTGGCTGGATGGACCAGTTTAAAAATAGATTCATCCGCTCAAACCTGGATCTGTGAGTCACACTCTGTTTGTATGTGGGCATTATGTGCATACAATCTGAGGTATTATAGAGAATCTCAATCGACTATACTAACTGTTTATATTATTCCGAAATGTTACTTCAAATGAAAGAGTAATAAAAGTTAAAAAAGATATTTCCTTCAAACTTTACTTAAAACCTGAAACGGCCATTAAGTGTGGCAAGTTTGATTGATTTCCATAATGTTAGGCTTATATCCACATGTTTAAATGATTTGATGTCTTCACTTCTCTGAATATATTCAGAAATAAATGAGCTGCCCCAGATTTAGAAGTGCTGCTTTCAATTAATTTCCACATGTAAAAGTATTTACAAATTAATTTAACACAGTAAGTTAGAGTAGAATATGACCAGTATAACATAGCTTTTAATGAAAAGGTATTTTTACTCTCAAGACATCATTTTAAGGAATTAGCCTGAACTGTTAGCCTCTTTACTATTTACAAAGCCTGTCTTCTATGGAATTGTTTGCCGTGACCGGTATGAAGCTAGTTACATCCTTCACCAGAACCCCAAGGTTTGTTATTGCTGTTAAGGCAGCAAGAATAAAAAAATATATATTTTTGCTCTGGTCAATTCACTCTCCACACGAAGCTTTGTCTAGAAGGAGGCGGGGATCACTGCAGGTGGGATATCTGTGTTTTTATATACCATGAACATAAAGTTACGATAATTTGTCAGGCAGATTGTGCAGGAGACTGTGTCCGTCTCTTTAAATGTGTTGTAAACATTTTCATGCTTTTAACTTTGCACCACTAAAAATGCAGGAGCAGAGATGTTCACTTCATGCCTTTTAGCGTAAACCACACCCAATATATTGTCCAACCAATCACACAATACTTATTGTTACACAGGAAAAAAGTTCTTCCATCGCAATGTGTAGGAAACCGTCTAGGACCACATCCGCAAGATCAAAATCACGTTATTTTCTTCTCAAGGCCCTCAGAACTTCTCATGGTGTACACTCCACAGAAGATCACAGAATCAAGGCCAATTTTCAAGCATAATGTTTTAGAGTGTTTACGCTACAGAGAGCAGTAATAACACCCATTTATGCAACATTTTTAAATATGGACTCATGTTTAATGAACGGTTCACAGACAATTTAATTTAAAAGCTAAAAGTTACTGCTGCTTGTAATTAGTGTCAATCACTACTATAATCTGTATTTTTGTACTCTCTTTTCATAGCTCTCATTTCATCTCTGGTTTTACAGATATTCTAAATAATGACTGTTTTGTACAATTTCGGAGATTAAAGCTGATTCCAACACCTAATAAACGTTTGTCAAATGGAATTGTCTTAGAGGGAAAAAACTAAAAGTTTGTTTGTGGGGAGAATGTGTTCATCTGCATACATTCCTTGCAAGTGACCTCCGCCTGATCCCATGCAGCGTGAGCTTTCAAATGTGTATATGTCTAAGTTTGCATGATGTATGTGTCTGTGTGTGTTTAAAGAATAGCAACATCACTGATGTTTGTGTCCCTTACCACTCAGTGTAATCTCACGATTCAGTGGTTCAGAAAAAATCTCCTCCTTTCCAATGAATTTTCCATTTTTCATGTCTTTCTCCATCCAGCTTTCCCCTCTCTACTTCTCTCTTCGTCAACAATATATGAAGTGAATTCTTGTTGCTCAAATAAAGCCTCTCACCACCCTCCATCCTAAAACTTTACAGTTAACATGGAATGGGTAGGTAATTGCTGCTGGAAACCATTTCCACAATGAGATTTTATGAAAGGAATCACCTTTGTCTACTGTTTATAAAGGTGTCATCTATCAGATAATTTCAGACATATAGTACTATATATGTCTTTTGGCAAAGACAAATGGGACAATGGAGTCCATATATGTGTTTAAAACAGACTTCAATATCTTTTTTTTTAACAAAATAACATTTTGCATTACTTACTGAAATATAAATAATGTTTGAAAAGTGTTAAATCTGGTGGAAAGTCATCATGTCATTGACACCTCCCTTTGCTTTGGTTTTAAGGAGAACATTTTATTTTTGCTGTACAGCAGGAAAAATACAGCAAATACCATCTCTGACAAAAACTGTAGTACCTTTATGCATTTCAGAAGCAAAATAGAAGAAAAACTATATTTACAACCAAGTACTCAATCTATGACTATTCTAATTACTATTAGGAAAGAAGTCCAAGTTAATAGCAACTTTATGGGCCAATTAAAAAAAACATTGTATACTTACCCACATCCTTATGAGTCCCTTTGCCTCTGTGCATGAATGTGTCAGCCCATAACAGTAACACTTGCTGCATCCCAGAGGATTTGTTACAGATAATCCAAACATCTCTGGCTTACAGTGATCACAGTTGTGTCCTTCAACATTTTCCTAAAATCAGATACAGAAAAGC
>JBAMHX010000025.1:16996656-17013383 GCA_037177515.1 Pseudomugil tenellus | reverse complement strand
AATAATAATAATAATAATAATAATAATAATAATAATAATAATAATAATAATAATAATAATAATAATAATAATAAACTTGTGTGAAACACATGCACAAATAACACATTTTAGTCTCAATTTGAATATAATATATCTTAAGTAGCTGTAAATCTAAGCTACTTCCTCAGCTACAGGGGGTGGCTGTAGCTCAGGGCAAGACATTGAACCCCAAATTGTCCTTGATGTGCCTATTGGGGTGTGAATATGTACTATGTAGTGTAAAGCGCTCAGAGTGGTCAACATGACTGGAAAAGTGCTATAAAAGCTTATAAAGTATAAAAGTCTATTTACCAAATTCAATTATATAAAACAGAATTTATTAGAAAACAAAAGTTTTGAAGAGGTCATTTTGGCCCTCCAGTCAGTTAGTCTGAAGCCAAATCCAGTTGCTGACCGCTGCTCAAAGAGTTGTAACAGAAGTCATTATAAACTAATTTGGAAAATAAATTATCTTGTTGTCTTTTTTTATATTAAAGTTTCAAAATATGTTTAAAGTCACTAGATAACCCAGTACTAAGCTAAATTTCTTACTTATGACTGTTTCTCCAAACTTTCCTAAAAACTTACAAGACAACAGCTAGGACACGAAATTGTTCCAATTGCATATTAATGGTTCTTTATTAAATGTTAGTCCTCTAATATCTGTCATATGTGTTTGAAGACGTACCTCTATGATGAGGTCAGGCTCCGAGGTGACTCTGATGGCCATTTGTTCTTGCTGGTCTGTTGTGTAAGACACGGTGAAGACCACTGTTCCTCCATATGCTGTCAGCTAAAGATAGATGGAGACAAGTTAAAAGGGTTAAAAGAAACACTGATTTCATCAGGAGATTAGGCTTTGATGATTCCAGTTAGGTTGTAAGTGAATAGAATTGGTGTTTTCATTTAACAACAGAAACCAAAAGGGAAAAATTACCAAAAACAACAAAAGGAGAAGGGACTCAATGTGAGAAAACTGCAGGTCTCTACTTAATTACATAACGGTAAAATGACAAAGCAGAATGAATGGAGTCAAAAATGTTATTTGTCACAGTGATTTTGAAATTTACAAAAGATATTTTAAGTGTGTGGAAATCTACTAAAAACTACTTAAACCACTGACGGTGTTTTGTAAGAAAAACAAGTGCTTTTAAAATAGAAAAAATGAGAAAAGTAGGCATACACCCCACTCTTTGTTGTTTTGTGGTGTTTCTTTGCAACATTTTTGTCGACTCCACAGAATGAGCATGAGCTGGAGAAATGCTGCATCGGCATGATCCTGAAATTTATTATTCTTCTCCATCCTGAACAGTAATGGGTGGGGGAGTGAGATAATAATGCCACCGTAAAAACAGAGTGAAGGGGACACTGATAAAGAGAGAAAGAGATAGAGCAAGAGAGAGAGTGCAAGTGAGGAAGATGAAGAAACAGTCCTTAAGAGAGTAAGTGAAGAAGTAAAAGGTAGGCATAATGCCTCCATAAACCTCTTCCATTCTACATCATTACTCTCAGTTTTTAAACCAGGAGGAGGGGATCACCCACCATGCAGCTGACTGGAAACACACACACACACACACACACACTGAGTGGAGCAGGCCTGCAGGGATACTTGGCTGGATGTTTTATTCTATAACACTTATTCTCCATCTACCTCTATTTGCAGATTTGAACTCCAGAGGACAGTAAAATCACAGTTTAAACCCACAGTACGCAGCCCACACATATCAAACACTTGTCCTGCTCAACCTCCTTTTCCATTAGTCAATCTGAACTCTGGACATTGTATATAAACTTAGTTTTATTTCACTGTAACAAAACAACACCATGGGAAGCTATTAAACCCACCTCATGTATAATTATGAGAATACAAATCCCAGGGACAACATTTTAAATGATGGCACTCTTACATTCTGGTGTTTTTTTCCAAACTATTGAACTGAAACATTTTCTCAACTCTCATCAATGATTGAGACACAGATCTTCACCATCTTCAAAAGCTACTTGAAGCAAACCAGACATACCTCATCATACCTTTTCTGATTCCATACTATTAAAATGAAAATGAAAATGAAATTGAATTAAATGAAAAATATTTTATTTATCCATTTTTCAAGGAAATTCAAATTGTAGTAACTTTTTAAAAAAAAAACACACTCAAAGTGATTAAATACAAATACTTAATCTGTAAGACTGCAAAATAAGTTTTATCTACAATCAAACAATAATGGGAAAAAGTCATTTGATTTTTTTAATCACACCAGTTTTGCCTCTTCACTACATACACTCTATTAGAACACCAATGATGCCATAAATTCTATAAATTTATTTTAAGTTTTTACACATATTTAATTTATTAATTTTTGATTGTATAATTCAAAATAAATTAATTTATTTCTAGGTGTATTTATCCATGTAAGTTGTTTCAGCCATAGATTTATTTAATGTGTACATGTTGCATTGTTATGCATCATACAGAGGACATTTATAACCTATTTCTAAAGCAGCACTGACCAACAAAGAATCAGATGGGTTCCTGCAATAAAATATTTGGTTATACATAAAAATTTCTGCCCCTTATTGCTTATCGGTGCTTTTTGTGGTGTACGTCAAAAAACAAAAATGTTTTGTTTTGCTAGTGCATCTAATAATTTTTTATAAAGCCCATAAGTAAAAAATGTTTACAGCTGCATTTCTTTGTTTATCTCCGTAACTTTTTTAATGCAACATGACACAGCAGGGGATTTTCTGTATATCCACCACTTTCCGAGCAAAACACTTGAAGCCACCATGACACCTGTTCGGGTCTTCACTTCCGGTCTTCGCTAAATGCATGGAAAACAGCATATTTTAGAAGGGTGATTCGATATATTCACGGAAATGTCATCTGGGATGACATGTGCTGTTGTTGGATACATACAAAACTCGAGGAAACTTCCAGATTTTATGAATGGAGCATGTTACGGCCATAAAGTCACTCGCAAGATGATGCAGAGAGATGAGGTGATTTCACAACAATGAGTTGCAGCACTGAAGTTAAAACACCCACCAAGAGGATTTTCTTCTGCTCTTATTATTATGTTGTCCATAAACCGACAGAACTGCATCCAGGTTGAGAAATATTTCTGAGCTACAACACGCCAGCAACAATAGACCCAAAAAAAACCCACATTTTTCACATCTTGAATTCTGATCGGATGAACGGAGCTAAACAACTGGATCCCTGAACTGTCATCTAGCCATTCTGTCAGAGTAGACAATGGGACAATAATCTCTCCGTTCTCACTGGGTTCTCCGGCTTCCTCCCACCTTGGGGATAGGCTGACTGGAGACTCTAAATTGACCTTAGGTGTGAGTGTGTGGTTGTTTGTCTATATGTGTGGCCCTGTGATAGACTGGCGACCTGTCCAGGGTGTACCCCTCGCCCGTTGGCTGCTGGAATTGGCTCCAGCCCCCCTGCAACTCCGTTCGGGAATAAGCGGTAGAAAATGGATGGATGGATAACTTGTGTCTAATCAGTTGGAGCAAATGATTCTCCACCCTAACGCTGATGGCAAAATTACTCCCTTCACCAACTGATATACGTTCACTAACTTATAAACATAATGTTAATGTCTGAATGCAGTGCCCAGTAGGAGTTAAGTGTTTTGGTTGTTTTAGACTATATGCCTGATGCAACTATAAATGGACTAACATTTTTTTAGGTCAAAACTTCAACTGATCCATTTGTAACTAGTCCATGAAACACTGAAAACATATGTCCCATTCCTGAGCATTCAAGTAGGATATGAGCCGGAATTAACTACAAAAGCTTTTCATGGTTGATTTGGTATCTTCTTAGAACTTCTGAATTTTACAATCTGCTTTCTTTAGAATTATTGATCTTTCTAAAAAAGAAAAACATAAAAAAACATATCCCTGACAAGATGCACAAAATATGGACAACAAACAAAGCTACTGTCATGGCAACCTGATTGACCCAACTTAGCCCTTGGAGGAGAGAGGGGCATACAGACATTCAATACTAGACAAAGAAGAGACCAAAGAAAGACCACAGCAGGAGAGAGAAACTATGTGACGGGAGAGAGGAATTATGGGTAACGAAAACGAATGAACAATAAACACTCAGCTGCTACAGACATCAGTCAGATCCCTGTGTGAGCTTGATAAGCCTGTTATTAACTCTATTAATGGCCAAAAGACAACGACATAATCCTCACTGTTAAAACCCTAATCAACAGCCTTACTCAGTCTTCATTAGAGTGAAACCCTTTGTCACGGTCATGAGCATCAGTCAGTACAAATCAGACAGCTTACTCTAATACCATATGAGGGAGGTGGGATAAAGCAATCTAATCTTGTATCGCAACAGGAATGGTCTCTGTCAAAAAAGGAGCAAACACTCTAAGGAACACATTACTGAGAACATGTGGGTAAATGCATCCTCTGCAGCGATGACGCACAAAAGTTCAGAGTTAGAACTTTTTTTTTTTACCTCAAAAAGAGAAGAACACTGGGAATACTGAAAGATTTAATTAAGAGGTGCATGGAAGAGAGAAGAGTATAGTTTTGATTTTTATTTGCTGCTTATGCTTAAGTGTGGGTTTGACATGAAGTTAGAAGAGGAGTGAAACATGAGTCACTGTTGACCTCAATCCACCTCCAGGGTTCCCAGCAGGCCCCTGACATAATAGGACTTTTCTAAAACTTTAAATAACTAAATCAGTGCATTTTAATGACTCTAATTGTTAGTTCATTCTCACTTTGGTCCCTTAATTATTCTAAAAAAGGTCAGATTCATGTTTCTGTTCGATTTTCTGGAGAGAATATAAAGCAAAGGCTAATGTAGGAAGTTTCAAACAATCATTACAGATTAGTAACTCTTCTTTTTTTTAAAGGTCATAATTTATAAAATTAGCTTTTTTCATTGTTTATGTCATAAACTTCCAGTAAATATACTGTGTTAAATCATCCAGTGGCAATAATGTAAGAACAGATGTTAATAAGAGACAAAACTGTACATAGTATAGATGCATTTCAAGTGACGTATGCGAGTGATACGTGCGCAAACAGATTTGTTTTGCTGTTTGTTTTACGCAAAAATGCTAGACTTCGAGAATGTAACGTGAAACGTATAATGTTATAACGTGATGGTTTAATGTGAAAATTTGACACCTGGGCCTACATAATAAAAATACACGGTTGAAAAGGTGGAATACAAATTGTATTCACTTATTAATGAGGAGACGGTGCTGCAGTGGGTCAGAGAGATGTCTATATGGGATCAAATGTTATTCACAGGTGACAGTGATGGTGATGCTTTGAGGGACTTCGGTAAAGTTAGAAAGAGATCCACTGATTTACTGTTTCAATAACGAAGCTAAAATGAAGATGCTGACAATTCTGTACAACTTAAAGCATGCTTGATTGCGTCATAAAAATGGGAAGTTAAAAACAAAACAGTATCTGAAACAACAATGCTGCTTGCCGACTAGAAGAAATCGTAGAATGCAAGAAAGAAAGCATTTTTTTAAAAAAAATCTGCATTTCTCTAAAAATAAGCTAATTCAAACTGTGGAATCAGTGTTAAGCTTTAGAAACAACTACAGTGTCATCGAAATAATGATTGATATCATTACCTCCTCTCTCATGATAGGGAGGTTGATTATCTCTATTTCTGTTTTCTCTGCAGGTCTTCCTGGATAACAGCTGCAGTGTATATTGATCGGTCTTTCCTGTCCTCCTCCCCCCCAGCAAGTTGATGCAGATGGCTGCCCTCCCTGAGCCGTGCTCTGTAGGTTTTGCCTTCCTGTTAAAAGGAAGTTTTACTCTCCACTGTCGCCTCATGCAGCTCAAAATGGGAGATTGGATCGAAATAAAGACCCAATACAATCAGTTGGTTTTCCTTAGCTAGGCTATTTATTGATTCACACTTGATTTGTCTGTAAAGTACCCTGAAATTACTTTTCTGTGAAGTGTTGCTATAAAACAAAGATGATTTGAACACATGAACATGCAGATGACTTTAGTAAAGTCATCCAACACTTATATGTAACCGCGTGGAGTTATTTTTATCTCCTGACTCAACACCAATAATGCCAAATAAAGCAGAAACTCTGGATGAATATTATTTTATCAGTTTTTTAATGATGCTAACAGCCATTCTTGTGAGCAAGCAGCCACTGGGCCGTCAGGGCTAATAAAATACCCAATGAGCATCAATGAAACCTGCTTCTGGACCAATGAGCATCCTCATAGCATGGAACGGGCCAATGAGCATCGATGGCATTAATGATAAAGGAGGTCATGTAAGCTGTGCCGAACATTATCATACACACATTTATGCTCTTATACATCCACTGCCAGCTTGTTATTACAAGTACGGCCTGTCACTTCCAATGATACACGCTAACGTGACAGGCCCTTGTGTGTGTGAACATCAAGTCAAAGAGCATCTATCTCTGTAACTCGATCAGAGACTGAAGCAAAGAATTGCTTTTTCATACAGCACTCACACACTGCTTTCAGCAATCACACACACACATGCATGCACACACACACAGTAGTAATTTGTTTGTTTCCCATGTTTGGAGGCATGCAGTTCTGCTCCGCTGTCCCTAATGCCTCCAAAACACATCATTATCTGACTTATATAGACCTAGGAGTCTGCATGAGTGCCGCTGTGTGTGGGTATGGGTTTGGTGTGCATGTGTGTGAGCACTAAGAGAAAAAACAGTTGATTATCGAGTGCAACAGGCGAAACACTGTTTACCCCAAGAGACACAAAGCAAGTGAGCGAGATAGAGAAAGAAGGAGACAAGAAAGCTAGGGGGAAGTGGAGGGAGGTGATTTAGGAACAGGGAGGTGAAAAATGGCAGTCCTGGAGAGACAGAGTGAGAGTTAGGGGAGCGGGCCGATGAAAAGAAGTGGGGATGGAGGGATGGTTAGAGGGAGGGAGGGATGGAGGATCAGACAAAGAAGTGAGATGACAAGCCAGGCCTGCAGGGTGCAAAGTAATGAAATTCAGTGGTAGATTCCTCTAAGTCACAACATGCAGACAAACATCACAGTCGGTCTGTTGTTGTAGTAGTAGGGCAACAACTCGACTTCAGAAGCATGGACTGCAGCTATTTACCAGCTGAACTGATAAAGTCTAATCATGGCCACAGAAATCCCCGCTGCAGATTCAAACAGTAGATGTTAGCAAAAGCTGATGCAGAGGAGAAAGGCTGGACGCGAGGTGAACATCCCAGCAGGATATTCTCACCAAATGTCCAGCCAGGGGACATATTTTTGATCATATGTGTTTATATATTCAGGCCTGGACTAATGATGCAGCATCATGTTGGTGGGGAATTTTATATATTAGCTTAATTACCTTGCTCTTAATTAATGTCTAGCTGAAAGGTCCGACCATAAGGCTCCTAAACTGATGTCATTCTAACCTTAGTAAACCATCTATAAGGGCAGCATCCGTCCATCAGGGTAATGTTTATAAGAGAGCTCAGTTTTGTTGTCATATCATGAGAACAGATTGACACACTTAACCAAGGCCTTTAAAAAAAGCTCCCCTATCTGACTAGGACAGAATAGTTCCAGACTTCTGTGTGACAACAGATCTCTGGAGGGATTCTCCCCAGGTTATAACCTCGTACCATGTCTGTGTGTCTTAATGTTTTGTCCCTTCTTGTTTTAATGTTTAATGTATGTTCAACTTCTTTTATTCTTCATTATTAAATTTATATTCTTCTCAATCTAAAGAAGGGCCGCACGGTGGCGAGGTGGTTAGCACTGCAGCCTCACAGCAAGCAGGTTGCCAGTTCGACATGCAGCTTGGGGATTAGGCTGATTGGAGACTCTAAATTGCCCATAGGTATGAGTGTGTGCTTGTGTGGTTGTTTGTCTATGTGTGTGGCCCTGTGATAGGCTGGTGACCTATCCAGGTTGTACCCCGCCTCTCGCCCTGTGTAGCTGGGATTGGCTCCAGCCCCCCCGCGACCCCGTTCGGGAATAAGCGGTAGAAGATGGATGGATGGATGAATCTAAAGAAACCGGTGTCCTCTTTGTTGAAAGGTCATCTACAATGTGACTACATACACATGCCCCTTTTACTGTTATCATTACACCAGAGAATGGGAAGATGGTGCAATTACAGTGTATTTAATATCTCAGGCAAATTTAAGCCTCAGATTTTCTTTCTTTGGCTTTTAAGCAATAACTTAATGATGAAAGTGAAGAATACACACAGCAGTGGTTGGCTGTGACTAACCTTGTTTCCCAGGAATAGTCCAGGTGCGCTCCAGTAGTATGCAGAGCCCAGATCATTCAAAACATCTAAGTGTCTGACACTCAGATATGGTGGGGTCTGTCTGTGAATGGACCACACTTTCCCTCCTATGTCTCCAACCAGGTGCCAGCCAGTCAGACTAGTCTCCTAGAAATGTAGGAAACAGACAGAAGAGGAAGAAATTATTTTCTTTCAGCTCTATCAACCACAAAAATGCTTCTGCTATAAATTGGTAGGTATAATTTAAGCAATTCTGTGAAAAGGCTTTGACCGAAATGCCCATGTTTTCCTTTGTCCAGTTTCCAACAGGGGGTAAGCTGTCAATTTTAAGTTTTTGCTTTCAGCAATTTTTGTGGGTAAGACATCCACTGAGGATTTTTTTGTATGTGAACTGAAAATTTGCAACTATTTCTTTGTGTTTTTTAAAACATTAAATACACATGTTCGTCTATCCATGACATATTATGAAGTACAGATAAAGCAGGTGGTAAGCGGGATCAACACATGTCCTGGCGGACTGTGGGGTTCTATTGATTCAGCTTCATCTCCAGGTCGTCTTTTTATTGAAATAAATGTTTTGTCACGCTTTCTGCAAAGATAATTATTTCCTTTACTGGGTTATATACCATAGTTAAATAGTTGGATAAGAGGAGAATCAAATATCTTTAAGTGTGTGTTGAGTTTTGATTGTGGAGACTTTCAACATTAAATGTCCAAATGTACAAAAAAATACATTTACTGGATTATCAAAAGTCTGTGTATAGATGAAATGCATCTCACAGTGCCGTTGCACACAAAGGTATGCTGGCTGCCATTGGAACACGGAATTGTTTGTATAAAGGAATAGTGAAAAATGTCATTTTTAAAAAAGCACATTGTCATGTCTAAAAGAACATTTATCCCACTTTCTAAAATGAGACCAAAAACCAAAAGTAATGGCTCAAACCACCTTCATGGCAGATGAAACAGTCCAGAAGCACCTTGTGCTCATCTATAAGCATCAACTTACTCCCCACAGATTTGTTCACCAATTAACTGGAGAAAATTGTTATTTTCAAGGATGCTTATATTTCAAAGAAACGATGAGTTCTGGATCTTTCCATTTACAACCTTGAGGACAGCATAAATCTGCCTTGTGTTTTGCTTGTCACCAAGACAGGGTGGTAGGACTCTGCTGCTCACAGAGACAAAGATGGAAGATGACCAAATATGGTTTAACATAAAACAAAAACACACCATAAGTGTGGGAGCATCGGAAACTAAAAAAATGAACAACTGGCAACTACTGAGACAGTGAACTGAATTAAGACAAAGAAAACCTTGGAGCTTAAATACTGAGATTACTAATGACAAAGAAACAGTTGTGACATATTTACTTCCTGTTCCTGATAAAACAGAATAAACGTAATAAACTCAACAAAATCAAACTCCAATGACAAGAAGAAAGCTTGTTACATTCTCCATGAGAAGGGAGAACTTTGTTGCTTCAGGAAAAAGAGAGTTCTTTTTGTTCAGGTCAGTTTATATTCCATGACAAGCTTCATCAGCAATGGGGCAGGAATCACTGCGGAGTAGAGACGAAATCACATTTTCATACTTTCCGGCCACCTCAATCGGCTTCATGCTTTTCCGTGTTAACCGCGCCCATCTTAAATGTCTGACCAATCACATAATACTTCTTGGAACCCCACGTGAAGAAAGTTGTGCTTGGATAATGTGTTGTAACAACAAAATAATCTCATTTTGGTCTCTTAGCCATGAGAGAAAAAAAAACAACAAAGACCATGACATAACTTACTACTTCAACCTGACTCAGTGCTAAATAAATTCTTCCCAACACACTAAATGTTTGTTTTGGAGGATTTCCAATTACAAAAATGACCCATGAGGTTTTATGATATCTACTACAATGTGCAATGCCATTTCATTTCAGTTTTATTAAATGTCATTTTCTAATAGTTTATATTAAAGGCAATGAATAAGAGCCTAATAAGTTTTTCAACTTATGACTTCTCGATTGAACTTGATTGCTCGTAGATGTCACATATTCCAAACCTAGAGCTATTATCCATGTGGCTTCAGATATACAATACGGTGGTAACTATAGAACATGATTCAATATAAACCAACTTTCAGATGTCTACATGACCACTGATATGTTTTACTTTTTTACATTGAAGACATGGATTTGATACAACTTGAATAGTTTAAAACAGAGTAGAACTTTGTGTTTAAAAAATCAATTTCCTTACTGTCAGATCAGCAGCATGACAGAAAACATAGTGAGGTGAGTCATACTGAATGTGGACAAGCTTTACTATCCCTCACGTTAATTTAGTGATACTTGTTATTTGTTGCTCCCACAACTGTACACGATGTACTGAAAGTTCAGATTCATTCCCCTGTCAAACATAACATCTTTGTACGGATGATTTCAGTAGCTAAATTTGAAAATGATTGCTTGGTACTGGCTGAGGCAAACTCATTTCAAAGCTCTCCAAAACACCACTTTTTCTTTCTTTGTTGCAGCTGAAAAAGCTAAAATAATGTGTTTATTAAACAGAAAAGGATAATAAAATCCATTTATGTCCATATTTCTAAACTGTTTTACTGTTGTAGGTGTGTGTTTTTATCCCATTCCCATCTAACTAATATGTACAAGTCAAGACACCTTTAAGAGTTCTGTCCATCTGTCACCCGTCAGCCAGGAAGTCTTGAAACCGACACTCCAAAAGGATTGTGTGTGTTAATGTGTTTGTGTGAAGCAGAAAGACACACAAGCTCTTGCAATTAATCTAACCTTGGTTTCCCCTTTTGAGCACACTCACACAAACGCTATCTGTGTCTAAATCAGAGCTGTCAGCCTCCCCCCCGCCCCCACTCTCCTCTCCCAACTCACCTGTCAGTCAAAAGCTGTTTTCCTCTTGTTTTTCTCTCTCACCTCTGGTCTTGCTACTCCCTTCTTTCTAGTCCTCACCTTTTGTCAACCCATTGCACTTCCCTTTAGCTACTTTACTTGCATCCCACCTAAACTCCATGCTCCTAAAATGTGTATGGTTTATAAAAAAGAAAAGAAAATGTATCTTTCATCTTAAAAACTGATACCCCATATGTCTAATATCTACAGTTTCCTGTTTTAATATATATTCGTTTAATAAACTGATCCGCAAAAATGAAAGAGTCATTTTCCTGTCATCTGAAAAACTGTTTGGGGGTTTTGAGTGATGAAAGTTTTTTTAATGCATATATTATTACGCAACTTTTGGTTTCACTATTTTCTTGTCTACTGGTCTTACTGGGCCGTGTAGTACCTGTGCTGGACCCAATGAGTAATCGGATTTATGGAAACTGTAGCTGGAAAATCATCTGACAACAGGACATATAAAATGTGTCTACTTTAGCCTAAATTACCACATAAATTACACCTAAATCAATGATTTGTTAACAATCGTAAGTACAAATGGCATATCCATCCATCCTTAATGCTCACACACTGTTGTCCAAAGATAACCTTTGTTTTCTTCAGATCAAAAGATGATCGAGGGGAGTTTTAAAGAGTGACAACCAACCAATCTCAGTGGAAATGTTCATAATTTCATTATTCTGTGACTTACTGTGAAAAAACATTTTCTGCAGATAGCAAGACAGTTACGTCATCATGCCAAGATAATACCATTAAAAGGTTTTCAAGGAAGTCTATCTTTCGTATTTCTGTGAAATAAAAGCAACCTGTAAAAATCTGAACTAATTTCCTTTTCTAAATACAAGCAGGAAGAAATACCATATTTCAGTAAAATTAAAGTGTATTTTGGTGTCAGTCTGATGCCTCATAAGGCACAGTATAGAGAAACCAACAACCTGCATACAACTGATAGATGATCTCATAACAAACCCATGAATGCAACTTTTCCAAAGCAGATAAGCAGATAATTCTTAAAAGACATAAATAAAAAGGATGTTCCACCACAAGTTCAATGAAAAGACATATTCTTCTGCTTTGTGCTATTAGGCAATATGTCTATTCAAAAGTAAAACTGTCAAGCCCATCTAACACAGACTGTAAAATTATGCTCTGAACACTCCCTAGTGGGCAGATTTGAAAGTGCAGTACAAGTTATGAAGCACCGATACAAGGAATAAATATAGATACATTTTAGTATCATAAAGATGTTACAGATGTTCAGGACTGACTAGTGTTTGACAAAACAGCATACGTGTGAGGACTCCTACATTCTGATAGGTCCATGTGGAACCAGAGCACTGACTGGCAACGCCCATACAGGAGCACTTCTCACAGCCACGTCGGTTGTCACGTTGCAGATTGTAGAATCCAAGTTTACAACGGTCACAGTTCTCTCCCTCAACATTTTCCTGCATGTAAGATGGATGAAAGAAAGACAAAGAAAGAGGATGTAGAGCATTTATGAGCTTCCATCAAACTGACGTTGGGAGCAAAAGGCATGTTACTGCAGTGTTAATGTGCTGAAAATAATGATGACAAGGTTAGAAAGGTTAAAGCAGAGTACTTGTCATTATGTCTGTGCACACACGTCTAAGTGTGTGTGTCTGCATGGATGTCTGTACCTTGCATACACAAGGTGTTACACATGGGTCACTGTTCGTGCTCCCTTCGATGCTGCAGTTACAGCGCTGACAGGACGGGTAGCCCTTATAACCAAAAGCACACCTGGAGAAAAATAGGTTTAATAATAATGATAAAAGACAAACGTGAAAGTTCAGGTCTCATTAGAACCATCATGTCTATCGTGGTTAAAGGGAACAGAAATTCTCTACTTTGCTGCAAATGGCTTTTCTTGGTGATGATCTTAATCCTCGGTTAACTTGATCATGTTAACGTACTTATGTTAACACTTTGTGTTAAGAATCTGTCAGATATGGGTGTGTAAAACATGTTTCAAAAATTATTCAAGGAAAAAATACATCTCATTTCATATTAAATGTTTTTTTATTTATTAACTTTTTTTAATGTAATAATTTATTTAGTTACGAAATTTCCACCAGAACATCGTGGTGAGTCCTCGTATGCATTGCCGTCTCTACCCAATACCTCTCAGTGTGATGATATCGTCAAAGAGCTTAATGGAAACTTTCTGACAATTTCAAAACACTAATTGGAGCAGACAACAGCTGAAAGGTTCTGCTCACCTGTCACTATGTGTCTGTCTCAGCTGTGTGTGTGTGTGTGTGTGTGTGTGTGTGGGGGGGGGGGGTATGCATGTCTCTCACCTGTCACATCGCAGACCACCGAAACCCTCCTTACACCAGCATGACCCTGCTGGCTGGCCTGTCAATCACAGACACACACATACACAGAGTGTGAGTAAAAGAAAATGAGAAGATCTGAGATGGCTGCAACAAAAATAGTTGCACCTTTATCATAAAAAAAACATAAAAAATAGACTAATGAATAAATTTACCTCATGATATAAATTGTTTAGTTCTGTTAAATATGTTTTTGTAAGTAACAGAACATTACTACTGAGCCTTAACATCACAAATCCCAGTGGAAATCATGATGGAGTGAATCAATGCAATGTCAACATCACTGAAGTACCACTTGCAGTTTAATAAAAAAAAAACAGAAATGTCCGTTCCCAAATGCCTAAAAGTGTGAGAGGCTAACATATGTGTACCTCAAGAATTGGTTTAAGAGCAACTAAGGACAGACGGTAAGAAATAAGAAAAAAAAAGGATGTTCATACTATCTGTGGCTTGATTTGAATCTGCGACACAAGTTTGGCTGATAGAACCCTCTGGGTCACACGAGCAAGGGATGCAAGGGTCTTCTTCATCAGCACTCACCTGCACAGATGAAGGATTCACATTTTTTGTGTATTTTCAGTAAAGAACAGCTGTTTATACACTATAACAAAACAACTTAAGTGAACATAAACCAAAGAAGCAACACACCTTCACATAATAATATTGGTTATTTTTTAACAATAAGCAGTTATGTTCATTTCTATGTGTTGACTCAACATATTCTACACTAATACAAAACTAAATTCTGTCTGAACTAGTATTTTGCACATTGTCAGTCTTGCTGAGTTAATTAAAACAGTTTAAAATAATACAATAAGACGAATTTAAGTAAACCTCTTAACTGGTGAAATGTATGCGACACACACTCTAAGGACTCCGCCAGTTAATTCCATTGAGCCAGCACAAACATACAGCGTTCAGCATAAGCTAAAGAAAAAAATTATTCCAGCCTCTTCTCTGTTCATTGAAGATATTGTTTCAAGTACTTTATGTACGTACGACTATCAAGTATTTTAGTGAGGTACTCACTTGAAATCATTTAAGATAACTAAACTCAACGTATTTGTGTCAGGTATTTCTATGTAGTGAAAAAAATATGTCTTGATAGATTTTTTCCAGACAGCATATCAGACATACCCCTGTGGGTCTATAGTATCCAGAAATGCAGCTCTGACAGTTGATTCCAGCTGTGTTGTCACGGCAGCCGAAACAGACTCCACCTCCTTTGTATTGACCATGGACATCCAGGCTGAGTGATAGGTCAGCAACTGTTTGATTGAAGAAGCACTCCTCTGCCTTGCCATGACAGTTACACTCTGAAAAAACACAGGAGAGTTATTGAGCTTAACTTCTGTATTAAACAGGATCGGTGGCGTCTCATCATACTCTGTCAACCCACTATACAGTATTATATACACCGTGGGGGACACTTCTCTAATCCTTTTATCTTTATGCTCAGAAGTTGAGAAAATATCCTATTCGGCTCTTTAGACAGTGCTGTAAGGTTCAGTGTGTGTTATCTCCAAGGTTCCAGAGAAGGGGTAAAAAAAAGTAAGAGAGAGAGGAAGCCCTTCCTATTCACTTGGCTTGCCCAACCTATTTTATGTTGTTTGTTTTATAAGTGCTCCAGAATTCATAAGTTAGATAAGAGCTTTGTGATTTAGATATCCCATACAAAACCTGAACTCCAACTTTTAGTTCATAATCCAAATATTTGCAGTTTTAGACCACAAGGACCTCTTATTAGAACCAAGATTTTATCACGCACACATTTTACTTCATCTGGTACCAAAAGTTTTCATGTGACAGAAAAGATCACATAACTGCCTGTTTTTGTTTTTTCTTTTTTTGATCCATGCAAGCTGAAATTTGTGTCATGTTGAACATTTTATCCTCATTAAGTTAGAGCACAACTGTGCAAGTCATGAGCTGGCATGGATGGACCCTCCACCCACTGCTCTGAATCAACATGTCACACAGCTTTAGCTTGATGGAAACAGTAGTGAAAGTCTTACATACAGTCTCAGATACAGTATCAAGAAAATCCCATTAAAAGTACTGCTCTTGTCCTACAGGAAATTAATATAGTCACAATTCAATTACATTCAAATCAAGTCAGCTCTATTTGTATAGTGTCACTTCACAACAACATCAGGGCACTTCATAGAAATCAATTTGAACCTATTGATGGGAAAGACAGGAAAGACATTGCAACTTTTAGTAAGGAATATCTTCAGAAAAAGGATAAATAGATTAACTAATGGACAGCTACACTACCCCTAAATGTAAGACTTGTTGAAAATGAAGGTTTTAATTTTGATTTTAAAGGTAGAGAAATTGTCTGCCTCCCTTTTCCACAGCTGGTTCTATAAGAGAGGGGCTTGATAGCCAAATGCTTTTCCTTCCCATTGTTTTCTTAGAGACTCTGAGAACCACAAGTAGACCTGCAGTCTGAGAGCAAAGTGCTGTCTTTGGAATATTTGGAATTATGAGATCTCTGATATACAGTGAGAGCTTGGTTATGGGGAGCTTTATTTGTAAGGAGAAGGATTTTAACTATAATCTCTTCTGCTTGTTTACATTGGAACCCTTGCTGCAGGATTTTGAATCAGCTGGAGACTTTTCAGGGCATATCTGGGACAGAACATAAATAAAGAATTGCAGTAATCAAGCATAAAAGTAACAAAGCCACGAACTTATTTTTCCGCATCATTCTGAGACAGAATGTCCCTATTTTTTTCAATACTACGTAGGTGGAAGAAAGAAGTTATGTAAACTGGTTTTAAAAGCAGCCAAGGGACACATCCTGGTCAAGAATAACTTCAAGGTTCCTTACTGTGGTACTGGAAGCCAAGTTAATGCCATCCAGATTAATTACAACGCTAGACAAATTTGTCCTACATTTTTGAGGCTCAAAAACAACAACCTCCGTCTTGTCTGAGTTTAAAAGGAGAAAATTCAGAGTCATCCAGGTCTTTATGTCTTTAAGACATCTTTGTAATCTAATGGACTGATTGGTTTAATTGGGCTTCATGGATAAGTAAATCTGAGTATCATCTGCATAGCAACTGCAGCAGTTTTAGAAACATCTATAGAACCGGATTTTTCTTTGGATCATTTCTGTCCTGTACAGCTCTTAGAA
>JBAMHX010000025.1:16979593-16991106 GCA_037177515.1 Pseudomugil tenellus | reverse complement strand
TTTTTTTTTCATTTTTGCTAATTTTCTCTCATTCGTTTGATTGTTTTTTAGGATTTTGCTTTAAAATTGTTCTGCTTTAAAAAGCTGCGCTCATACAACTTTGTTACACCCAATGTTCAAAATTTTGTGTGCAAGACCGGAAATAACAAGAAACCTCATGATAAAAGACAAATAATAACAGCTTATTATTATAGCATTTAGCTCATATTAGCACGAAAGCTCATATTCTACGAACACAATGTTTTGAAAAGCTGGATAAGTTTCCCAATTTTCTTGAAACTTGAAATTTTCTTGGAGCTCACTTAAAATGGAAGTTAACAGCATGCAGGAAATGACTTATAACATGTTAACTTGTTTGGTATTCATACCTAGTCTTGCCCCAAAGTGATGTAAGAACTTGTAGTTTCCATTCAACTTAAGTAAAAACAGAAATGAAAAAAGAAAAAACAGACATGTGACACGGTAGACAAAGGGCACCGATTATTTAAGCTTGTGAAAGGTAAATATTCTCATGGTGGAAAGAGATGTACATACCATTTGACAAACTTTCAATCTACTCATATAACCATGCAAAAACAGGAAAAAAAACTGATATATTTGTTTTAAAACAGGCATTTTTGCATTTGTACAAAACAAACGTGCATGATGAAGGACATTTAAAGGTGCAGCTCATAAGCTTGGTAAACCACTGGAGGTCATGCAAGAGCAGTGGAGTCCACATTTGAAAAAAATCCAAAGTTGTCAAGCAGTAAGTAAAAGCAGAAGTTGAAATAAATGTTTTGTCCGAATAGAGTTTCAAAGGTAGCAACAAACCCAGATTTGATTAAAGTTTGACAAAATATTCAGCATCGCAAATACAATAGTCTTTGCTATTTTTCCCCCTTTTTGAACAATAAAACAAATAATTATTCAGCTGTTATGCAGACATATAATGCCCTTCTATATGATGTACAAATCTATTTCTAGAATAGACGATTTGTAAAAGTGATTACGCTTCCTGCATCACAATAATCCTGAAGCTCCATCAGCATTGAGACCTGCGCTGTTACCACAGCAACTCATGCTGGGTGGATAAAAATGTCTGATGATCCGATCCAATCGATTCTGACTTAGAATGCAGATAGATGTGAAATGTGAGAAAACTCTTATTTGCCTTAAGTCTGAACAAATCCCACTAAGATCACACCAACATTGACTTTTTCCATTTTTCACTGTGCAACACCTACATAATTTGTATGAAGTGTAAATAGGAACAAATGAACTAATATGCCAATAGATGAAACAAAAGTATTTTAGAAATGGTTTTTCCAGTTAATCATCACATACTGTGAAGGCGCATAGTTGCTCTGATATGCATGTCTTTGACATGTCTGTATAAAAAAATCATGATTAATACGGAAATGGTCACAAAACATGAACAAGTAAAGAAATAAATAAAAGTGACACCACACCATTATATTGTCCAAAACATTATTGGAAAGAAATACAACAAACACATGAATGGAAAAGAAGATAAAAATAAGATAAAAATTAAGCCCAAACCTTACTTTATTGCAGCATTGACCTACTTTTGAAGCAGATAGAAGAAGCTGCTTTGGTTAAGAACACACGTCACCAATACTCATCAAGCAGCCACATAATAAGCAGTGTAAGGACTGCATCCTGTCTAAATGTCCATCTGTCTGTCTCACTAATGTGGCCAAAAGCAACATTTGGCATCTGTAAAAAAGTCTCACAGAGAAGTGCCTGGGTGTGCTTGTGTGTGTGTGTCAAGGGGGAACACTTGATGGGTGTAAGCTGCACACTTGGAAGTGAAGAAGGAGACGGTTGTGTATGTGCGCATGCTTCCATGTGTGCAGCGAGTGGTGGGGTGACATTGTGAATGTGTGTGCGATGCTGTGACACATCGCCTACGACTCATTATGGTTTCACTGTGATCAGACGGCTAGGGAACTGTCAAACACACACACAGACACACACACAGATTCAGACACCTCCGTCGTTACTTGCAGCTCTTGACATCTCCCAGCTCGCACCCCCTCTAGCGCTCCCCCGCAGGACACAAGCACATGCAGTACAAACACATGCATGCACACACCGGCACCCATGAAAACCCGTACACACAGAGAGGAATCAACAATTAGAGTCATGTGTGGGAGAAGAAAATGTGTGCATTTGTGTATATGTTTGTATATGTGTTCTGCAGTCTTCTTTCTCTTTATTAACGCCGCTTAAAGCAGACTTGCTCAGTTGTTTGCACTACTTGCAATCACAGATGATCAAAGCAATTCAACGACAAACTAGAGTTTGTGCTTTTAAAAAAAGAAAAAAAGTGTTTCTTCACTAAATTAAAAATATTTTGTAAAACAGTAGTGAACATTCTCTCATCGCCTGAGCACCACTTGTCTGGATCATCACCCATCATTCCTCATTGGAGCTAATTGGCTACCAGCCCATCAGATCTAATGCAACACAGAGCTGTGGAGTTCTAGCCTTTGTCCTGGGAGTCTACTGAAGATGTCAGGCCAGCATTTCTTTTATTCTGGGTTGTCTGTACCCTGCAAACAATGCTTCATAGGAACTGCAGCAATGCAGCAACTCAAATAGATCAATTAAACAACCTCGTTAAAAGTTGACACTGTCTGAAATGTCTATTTAAAAAAATAATGTATTATAATTAATTTTATTATTATGTGATTAAGTTAAATAGGAAAAATAAGGGATAAATGATCTTATTTACTTTTTAATTAGATACCACCAACATATTTAAAAAAAATAGGAGAGCACATGCTTACCACTGTGTTGCATCACCTTGTCTTTCAACCACTTAGGAACACAGTCCAAGTGGAGTAGGTTTAAAACAGAAGGGTTTGCATGCTTGGTTGATACTGGATGCTCAATGGAACAGAACCTACTTTCTCTGTAATTGCTCTCATAATGCTACAAGTTTTGGTTTTGTTTCTGAAGGAGACATGTGGATAAGAGATGTGCCATCTAACACATCACAGGAAAGTTTTGCAATCAGATCTAAACTGGTTGATTTAATTGGAAGCCATGACAATCATTTCTGCAATTCATTTTCACTTTGCTTTGCTGTTTTCCACTTCACCTAGTGAGAAACCTAGCAGCCTCAAAATATAATAATGTATAACTACTAAAAAGTACTTTTACCCTCTGTTACATAGAAAAAGTAAATTTTTTCCACATATCTATTTTGTATGATAGAATTTAATGTCTTGTATAATTTCTTGCCATTCTGAAGTCATCTGTCACTCTCATTTCTCATCTAAAGTAAGTTAAATTTGGAACTCGCTTAAAATTGAAAAGGTGGACTAGAAGCTTTAACCTATGAGAAACTAACTTTAAACTTGTTAAGGATGAACTTCTAAACTACATATTTTTCAAGAAAAAAAGGGTAATTTTGCTTAAAAAAAAGGGTAACGTTTTCCACAACTCCAGTCCACTTTCCAAATAAACACCCAAAGTGTGTAAAAATACCGTATAAAGCATTACCTCTCCATTCTCCAGCGGCTGAATCTTTGAATAATATGATGTGCAGATCACTTCATCATCTTTGGTATAGGATGGAGGTCCTGTTCGTGGATATATGTTGAATCTTGTCAGGCACTCTGTGTCTGTGATGGCGTAGTACTGCCAGGGTTCAAAAGTCACACCATCTATCGAGCGCTCCAGGATCCAATTACCTGTCGACAAAATATTAATGATGCATCATATATGTGATGTGGAGATGAAAATAGATCAATACAAAAGATGATGGGTCTCCAAGCCAAAGTTCAGGTCACACTGATTAATATGCATAGAAAATTGACAGACCATTTCAAATCTTTGGGAAATAATGAAGCACATAATGATCTCCCAGTTTTTTTACTGATTCCATGCAAACTTAAGGAATAGTAGAATATTTCAAGGCCTATCACTGAGAGGGCACGTGAAGAGAAAATCAACCATTACAACTGAAACTACACTGATTTACTATATTTGTCAGAGAAGAAAAAAAGGAATTAACTTAATTAAATCGTACAAATGACATTTTTTTTAATATTAAGAATTAAATTTATCAAAAAGATACAACTAAGAAACCAGAGTATTTCCATTCCGTACCAATCTACTGGATAAAGCTTGTTTTGCTTTTTAAGCTGTGTAGAAAAAAAGTAAATTGAGAATAAATATCTTTTTATTTCGTCACATTGCTCAAACCATGCAACTGTCACGTCATCACACATCAAGTTGCTTAAACATGTTTGTTAGTGGTTTGTGCTGAACAACGCTCATTTGTTAACTCTTTTTTTTAAAAAAAATGTTACTTCTCACTGTGAGGAACCTCTTGTTTTTAGCATCCAGTTTGGATTGTTGTTGAACTTTTTGGCTTTTTGTTTCTTTAAACATTCTTTTTAAGTAGCTCCTTAAACACTTTTTTAAATTCTAATACTAAATATGACATTTATTATAACACTAACCACCTGCTGATCTATGTTTATGTAACTTATTATTTAAATATTTGCAAAGCTTTTGCGCACACTGTGTTATTGCTTCTCCTGTCAATCAAAATGCTGAATTTTGTCCTCTTGAGATTTGTATGAAGGAGCTGGAAAGGATTTTCCTCCTTATACAGCTGACCAAAACAAACGTTGAGCACACTGATATTTAGGAAGTTTTCTTGGCAGTCAGACTAAATTGCTGATATGGGTGGGGCAAAAAAACAGAAAAAGACTTAAAAAGAAATTAAAAGAAAATAAAATTTCCTTTTATCTCTTTTCTTTAAAAAAAAACAAAGAACAAGTTGAATTATCAACATTGACATTCTTTTACTGCTGAAGGTTTTTTTTTATTAGGGAGTAACTTCATAAATAGTTTGTTTTATTGCTTTTATCCTTCACAGCAATTGTGATTGCATGCAGTCATTTACCTGTCCAACATTATAAGAACAAAAACTGATAAATCTTGTCATTGTTTTTTTTTTTTTTTTTTTAAGGATTCATAAAACTTCCTGACATTCATTTAGCAAAACTCAGTGTTCTGAAGTATTTACTTTTAACAGTTGTGCAATGACTTTGTTAAATACTTAAGTGAAAATGCTAATCATTTAATGGAGTTTTAATCTTTCAATATATTGCAAACTCTCTGTGGGGGATCATTTGCTATTAGGCTGTAATTATCAGATTTAACTGCTTACAACACAAAGACAAAAAAATGTGTGAAACCTTCACTTTAATCACATACTCTGTTCCTTTTTATTATCAAAGCTGCCATGTTTAAGACCTAATAAGCATAAGGCTGTCTAAACAAAGGATAAAGCTGCATGCGTACCTGGGCGGGGTGAGTTTGCTGCCTTTATGATCACATAAGCTATTTGGAAAACCTGGAAAGAGTACACAAGGGGAGAAAAATGTGTGAAAATTATATTTAGAACATTCTGGTACCTACAACTATGGTTTACTTTTATATTGTCTTTGAAAGCTGTATCCTAATAAACTTTAATAGTTGCCACCTTATATTTACTGAACATAAAAAGCAGTATAAGTTCATGGTACATTAAAAACAAAGCTGGAAAGGATTGTATTCAACATCTAAACACTTCCAGCACTTATTGTTAATCTGTAAATAAATGAGCTCCAGCAGGAGAAAACCACACAGTTTACGTTCCCAGTGACTTAGAACCTAGAAATGAAATTAGACATCTATTAAACTACATGTGCACTGAATATTTAACTGTTGTTTCAAGTGTAAAACATCCAGTTTTTTCATGGTTTTTAACAGAAGTATAAAGATAAAAAACAGAAAGACGTAGGACACACTAATAGAAGGACAGCTATAGATACATTGAAGCAAATATTCCATGTAGGGCAATTCAATGTAATTCAATTCAATTCAATTCAACTTTATTTGTATAGCGCCATTTCACGACAATGTCATCTCAAGGCGCTTCACTTGTGTAGGGAACCAGCAAGATTGCATCGAAACTTGACTTTGACCAAGATTTGATGCAATCTCCCATCCTGAGCAAGCATGAGGCGACAGTGGGAAGAAAAACTCCCTTGTAACAGGGAGGCAAAACCTCCAGCAGAACCCGGCTCAGTTAAGGCAGCCATCTGCCTCAACTCGCTGGGGTTACAGGGACAGGAAAGATAGATAAATATACATTACAGCTTCTATCCAGGAAGACCTGCAGATAAAGGAAAATACGAAGTAAGACCTGAAGAAAAGAAATGACAAATAAAACCTGCAAAAAGGAGAAATAAGACTTGCAGAAAAAAGAGAAATAAGTTAATGATGCCAGTACTGTCTAATACATGGAAAATAAGCAGCAGAGATAATAATTGGAAGTTCGAAATGTGCATCATGGGATGTCCGGCTAGACAATCCCTAACTGTATGATTTGTTGAAAAGGAAGGTTTGATTTTAAAAGCAGAGGATGTGCACCTCTCATACCCACACTGGAGACGTTCAGGACATATTTGGGACAGAACATAAATAAAAAGTTGCAGTAATCCAGTCTAGAAGTAACAAAAGCATGAATTATATTTCTGCATCACTGTGAGACAAGATGTCCCTAATTTTCGCAATATTACGTAGACGGAAGAAAACGGTTCTAGAAACTTGTTTTAAATGTGAGCCAAATGACAAATCCTGGTCAAGAATAACTCCAAGGTCCCTTACTGTGGTACTGGAAGCCAAATTAATGCCATCCAGATTGATTACAAAGGTTTCTGAGGCCCAAAGACAACGAACTTAGTCTTGTCTGAGTTCAAAAGGAGAAAATTTAAAGTCATCTAGGTCTTTATGTCTTTAAGACATCTTTGTAATATAATGGACGGATTGGTTTCATCGGGTGTCATGGATAAAGGTCAAATGTGGACTCAGCCCCACCTCCCCAATTTGTGTTCTCTCTGCAAGCACATCCCTTTTTCTTCTCATGATGTGGGAAGCAGTGTCACATTGCAGCATTTAGAAAAAGGAGAAAGTTACCAAGTGTGTGTGTGTGTGTGTGTGTGTGTGTGTGTGTGTGTGTGCCTTTTTGTACAAGTGTGTGAGAAAGTCTCTTTAGGGTAACCTTATAGCAGTCATTCAAGCCGCTACAAAGAGTGACTGTTACCTGTATTCATGCTGAGGACAGAGTGAGTGTGTGTGTGTGGGTATGTGTGTGTATCTGTGTGTGATTTCAGCAATGGTTTGTAATATGGTGACAACTCTGGGGCAGCCAGGCACCTCCATCAGTTAAACATCGACACTGTTTTCTAAGGAAGTGTGTTTGTGTAGGTTTGCAATGATTCATATGTTCAAATCAGATGTGAATCAGAAGAATCTTTTCTTTTTTTCTTGGGGGATTAAAATTCAACTAATAAAAACACCGATAAGTATCCTGTGAGGCATCATACAGCTGGTGAATAAATGAATCTTTAATAGCACTGTGACATGTTAACTAGTTGCATTTAAGTTTCTACTATGGGGTTATATACAATAATTGGCAAGATTCTTTTCATACGGGTCTTTAAATGTGATTCTTATATACATTTTCTTGTTTTGACACAAAGTACCAAAAAGCTCAAAGCAGTAGTGTGTCTGCAAGTTTCATCAGGTTTTGTATGTTACTTCCACTTACAATAGTGCAAACAAAATGCTTTCAACAGATAAAAAAAAGCTGGTTCTAAAGGGAATAATTAAGACGCTGCGACTGCTTAGAGTCATCTTTTCAATTCCATTGTCCTGGTTGTTACCCTTACATAAAAAATTACATTTCAAGTCTAACTGTGAAAGGGATTTCTCAATCTCTAAATTCTTCAGTCATCAAAAGCAATATCAACATGAACATTTCTCATATCTTCGTACATTAAATTTTAAATGCTTTTTAGTTACAAAGTTATATGAAAAAGTATAACCTCTTTTGACTAACGTTTAAAATATTAGACAGTAATAATAAAGGGAAAAGGCCTCAGAGCACAGACCTTCACCAAGCAGCTCATTTCCAACCATGTTATTTCCACCTTATGCTATAGTCCTACATCTATTTTGTATGCATCAGTTTTCTTACTGATAGTGAAGCCAGAGACTACATTGTGGACGTGATCTTGAAGTGATGAAAATGCAACGAGTTCACATTTTATCCTGTTGTAAATCGTAGTATAAGAAGTTTTCATGGTCCAGTTGTGTCTATAATTTCTTATAAAAAGCCTGTTGGGAACTTCTGTACTTTTTGGTCAAGCATCCTGAGTATTTATTGTGAAGTTATATGGAAATATACTAAAAATGACCCTGTTTTGCAATGTCAAAGAATCCTTTTAAAAGTTCCTGGATCCATATGGTGATTCAAATCGCTCCTAAAATGTAATGGTATCTAAGTTAGACCCAGACCCGTTTCCAGAAAAGAAATCCTGAAAATCTGTCCAGAAATGGTTATGTAATGTTGCTAAAAGACAAACAAAGAGACAGACAGATGAAAACTGTCAAAAACATAACTTTCATCATCTTCTTGTTGATGGTAATAAAAAAAAATCTGTACCCTTACAGGACTGTCTGCATGACGTCAGGGTCTGGCTACCAAAATATTTCTTAAAACTAAACAACAAAAAGACAGACATTATCAGGTTTGGCAACGCTCTTTTTGAACTGGGATGTTTTAATGACTCTATAGGCGTCTTTCCACACGGACCTAGTCCACCCGGCCTTACACCCGGCCTTACACCAGTCCACCCGGATTCAGAGCGTTTTCATTACGATTTGTCGGACTGTACTGATACTGATACTGATTTTTTGGACCTACTCCGTAGTCGGGCCAGGCCTGTAGGGCCGTGCGGGTAGCGTGAAGTCTGCAGGCTAATTGGCTTGCGATGTACACAGTAATGATAATTACTGCCTCTTCAGGTCGTCTTGTCTTTCCCGATGAGACGTCTCCTGATTGCCGTTGAGTTTATTACTCATTATAAACCATAACCTGAGAAGTAGGTAAAAGGCTGCTTCACTGCCTTCCATCTTGTCTCTGTCTTCTTCTATGGTATCTCTGCTAACGTTTTTTTTTTATTATTATTTGTTTGTTATACAAATTAAACAATTCATTAAATCTCAGAGAACATGTTGTTTTATTGCTGGGGGAGGTCCCCTCCCACAATAGAGCGACAGGACTTGGACTGGATTTTCAATGGAAAAGCATTCCAGCAGAATAGAGCGTTCCCGGACCGGTGAAGTACGGCGGACTAAGTTATAATGGAAAACCCTCTAATCTGTCCCAAAGTTACCAGTCTTCGTGTCATTATACAACGACCTTAAACTGGAGAAATATAAAATCTTATTTTCTTTTATTATCTTTTGTCTTTTTTTTGAGTGAGCTATGCATGCTTTTTATTTCAAGACTACTGGAAAACACACTCTCTGGCTATACAGCTTATTGTGATATATTACTTTTGTGTACATCATTTTGAAATGCTTTGTTTGGAAATGTGCTATATAACTCAAGTGATTTATTGTAGCTGATCTTCAGGCTGAAGATAAGCTGTTAAACTTTAAATTTAACTTGAAGAGAAAAACATTCCCCGAAACATGCATCCTTATTTGGAATCTGACTGCAATCATTGAAACTCAATATTATACAATATCAATACTCATGTTGTACATAGTTAAGGTATTTTGACACTTTTCCGGAAATGGTCAGGATACACCAGAAAACGGCTTTCGGAGAGTTTTGTGGTGTTTAACGACCTGATTAGCACTTAAACTGTTTAATATAGATCCAAATCAGTCAGCTTAAGCTTTGTGTCAGTATGGTTGTGTTGTCCACCTACAATAAAACAAACTGAAGAACCCATTTTGTTTCTGTGTGCTTTGGACACAGTTACAGCAGTTTTTACTGGACAGCTGGTGTTTACAGGTCAACCACATGGAAACACATTAAAATTTTCTCTGGCTCAATAAACTGACATCAAACACCATGTCCAGAGCATACATTTTACCCCAATTACTTTACAAGAGAACAAAAATGACTGACCAAAGTGGGATTTAATCAAAACAGAATAAAAACAAACATGAAAAAGCATAAAACTACTTAAGGATTCAGACAGACACACACAATCATTCAGTCCCAAAACTGAGCATGTCATCAGGGTAACAGAACCGGTATGCAGACTCGTTAAAATTTATTGTCACTTCAAATGAAAATGTGTTAACATCTCACTGGACTAATAAAGTAGCTGTTGGCCCAGTTCTCTAAAACGTGAATCATCCAAAATCCTTCCCCATTTCCAAACTAATTGCAAGCAAACAAGCAGCAGATATTCAGTGGAGTCCTCTAAATGCAAGACCTGTTCCGCTGAGCTGCCAGTAAAAAGCTGTTTGGGGAGATATTTTGAATGCAGCTGCATTTTGATTGATCATATCATGACAGTTTTGCAGTAAACACATTGGAAGTGTTCACATATTGACCAAGAAAGAGAAACATGAATAAATAACAACTGGTTTCCATACAGGCCTACAGCAGTAGAGTTTAGCTAATGAAGCCATGTTTTCTGCATTTATAAAACAGAGCAGCCTGTTGTGTATTAGCTATTAGAAATTCATTCTCTTTCAGTCAGCTGGTCCAAACTGCCAAAAGCACACTTGTATTCACAAAATACAAACACACGCTAACAGGATTTTGAAGACTAGGTCATAATTTGGCCCTAAGCTTTTAAATAGTTTTTTAGTCTACACATAACACCAGATGCTGCAATCTCTCCCACATTCTTGCTTTGGCACAAACTACTGCCAGACATTAAACCAACAAAGTTTCATTGGGCAGAGCAGATGGTTGGTTTATGTTGTCTCTGTTAGGAATAAAGAAATTTTTCCTGGCGCCAAAAGTTCAGAGTATAATATCAACATTTATTTGTTATACATTCAAAAGCAAAAGCAAAAACAAGTCATGCTGCAACATTTTTTCTCTTGTTTGAAGAATCACTAACAAAGAGTAAATACAGTTTAAAGAAAAGCTGTGCTTTTTAACCTTTTCTAAACCTTCTGGGTATTTTATACTTGTTACTGTACATACCATTTACAATGGCGTTCCCACATTTATTTAAAGATCTTCAAGGAAATAGTTATGATCAAATAGCACTTTAATAACTACCAAAAGCGATGACAAAAGTGTTTTTTTCCAGATCGCCATATATTTTCAGCATCTGTTCTAAAATGAAAAATCTCTAAACTTTTCATAATTGAGCTGCTGTCATCCCAACTGTTGCTTCTAATGAAACAATGAAACAGCTTCAAATCCTGCTAGACGTTAACGTTAGCTAGCTGCTAACGTTAACAGGATGCTTAAATGGCTACACTAACCTCACCGTCCTCCTCTGACTGTGTGAGTTGTTTACGTCTGGCTGAAAAAGTAGCCGAACTGGAGGCACGCATACCCACCCTGCACCATGGCTGAAATCATGATTGATACGCTATTGTCAGAAATCCGCAACTTGAGTGCCCAGTACCCAATGTCGCTGCTTCCTATCGTGCAGCTGTAGATGTCGGAGCAG
>JBAMHX010000025.1:16959740-16971696 GCA_037177515.1 Pseudomugil tenellus | reverse complement strand
GTAGTATTGAGCACGTTTATTATACGTAGCATTCGGTCCATTATAAATGGCAGAGATGTAGCACTGCATACTTATTAATAATTCTAACCAAAACATACATATACATACAAACATACATATATGCACACATATTTATACATGTGTGTGTATACACTGGCATATTACTAACAATCATACTTGTGCTGTACTGTAACACAGTATCAATAAAATAACTCAATCTCATTATTCTCGCCAATCTTATTCTAACATCTTGGATATATGTTACATTTATTTAAATATATAAATAAATAAATATAAATAAATATAAAATAAGTGCAAGATTTACAACATACATCAAGAAGTGTAGCTTGTGAGTTAATGTATCCCCCAGGACATCCAGCCTGTAGCAAGATGGCCACCGGTGAGGATGTTCAAAACTCTGACGTGGGTCATCTAGCCTTTATTGTATATGTCTATAATTAAAACAAGATGGCAGAAACAAAGAAACTGTTGCAGAGCTCGTGACTAGGCTCTGGTGACACTGATTGGTTGATTATGTACAGTATCTGTTGGACGTAAGACTAAAAAAATAAAGCTCTCAAAATCGAAGAATGGAATTTCGTCACTGATGTATACATTCCAATTGACTTGACACTGATCCCATAAAACTATTCCAGTGCAAATTATTTGGACAAAATATTCAGAGTAGGTGTGGAAAAGCCTTAAAACTTACAAAACAATTGCAGATGAAGAATTAATTCAAAGACGAAGCACTGCAAACATGTATGTTTACTGAAATACTATCTATGATGAAAATGTTTAAACTCATCACAATGCAATGGGCATTCTCTTTCAAATATGTACAACATATTTTCACATGCATGTGCAAATGAATATATGGAAATATTTTATTACACTTTCATTTTTACAAGTCTGTTGCCATTGCTGAACCTTAAAGAGCGTTCCCCATTACACATGTCTCCATTCTTACGGAAGAGATGCGAATTTCCAAACTGCTTCAAGTTCTGCTGGTCAAGTATATGAAACCAAACTGATGCAACTTATGTTTTTAAGAAAAGGCTTTTGCAGCTCATATTGTTATGTTTACAGGTCAAGGCCATGTAAGTTATCTAATATCATTCTGCAATAAAGTGAGGAAAAGCTTACCCAAGCAAATACATAAGAGTCAAGATTATAACCATTTTAATACACAACTCAGAATAATACACTGTTCTAGTAAAGAATTAGGTTTATACAATTTGAAATATTAAAACATATGGCATCCTACAAGGAAAGATGTGGCAAAGGTCAGGGTCATATATAAAATACTTCGACATGCAATTCAGGAACAAAGGGTTCCTTAGATTTGATGTTGGCTTTTTCATTTTGATAAAAGATTAGTCTTCTGCTGTTCTTGGTCTACACTTGGAGGAAAATAATTACACATGGCCTAAAGTCAAGTAAATACTTCCTGTTTTTCATTTGCTGTCTGTTTCATAAAAAGCAAAACCAAATGAAAAAAATTCGGAAAACCTTCTGAATGAATTGCCTTGACAAATCAGAACATAATAAGGTGACTCCTGAAGAGTAACGATTTGCAGAGTGTGTTACAAACGCATCTTAGATTTGAACTTCTGCAGAGCTGTGAGGCATATTTAAAGTACACAGTTGGATCCTCAACAATTTTTTGTCAAACTGGGTATCAGTTTTTACTTCTAACATTTTGCATGGTCAAAAATCTAATTGGAAAATCTTCTTGAAAAAAGTGAGGAATGAGTGCAAGGCAACAAATTATTGTGTTATTTTTAAATCTTTTTAACTCTTTTATATGCAACACTGTAGTCTAATAAATTTCCAAACAAAATGTACACATAAAAAAATTGTGCATATATTTGCATCGATACAAAGAAAAGATGCTGGAAAAGAAAAATATTTTAGTGTATGTTTGTTTTTTTTTTACCTGTTTCAAGTCCAGTGTGATTGTCACATAGTGGTACTCCATCCCATTCATTATGGAGGGGCTTTGCCACCAGCGATTGGTTCCATCAATGGCGTATACTATAGGATGATGTTCTGCATGCACAGACACACAAAGAGAAAAATATATGTATATGAGCTGTAAAACTTGAAAACTGCATGTCAAATTTAATATTGCTCCAAGGCTAAAAAGTTCTGTATATTTTCCCCAATGACATTTCAATTGTTAAAGGTCAGATATCAAAATCATTTTACTGTCCCTTGCAAAAGAAATAATTATATATTTCTTTATTATCTCTGATTACCCAAATGTCAACCTTTTGCACAGTCTAATTAAGGCTGCCACTGCAATAGCTTTAATGAAGACAGAAAAGACCCATTTTTTTTGTTTGTTTGTTTTGTTTTGTATTGCAAAAGTTCCTTAAGAGACCTTTCATATATGATCTGTGTATTGAATTGTTTTGTCGCTTCAAAAAGAAGACATGGTGACTTTGCTTGATTCCCAACTGTCAATCATCTGACTGCTATGGTAATAACTGGTACTCGAATAAAGTTAAATCTCTTTTGCTTAAAAAATCATGTTTTTCTTCCTCGCGCTCCTCTTTTCAGAGCTTTTTACCTCTCTCATTTCTCTGGTTATCCTGAGAAACCAAAATATTTTACATATGTAAATATGCAATTTCTAATTTACTGAAACACAGATAAACATATCTTAAGTCAGCCTCATGTTTTAGTATTGCTAAAAGATATTCCACATAATCTCTTTTAAAACTGATCATTTTTCACTTGAACATAGCTGACATTGACAAGCTTTGGAGCTGCTCTTAAAACATATTTCCAACCTACAGGTCAGCTAAGTACCCCTGCAGCCAGTAGTATGTGTCCAGTTTTATATTAGAGACAAATAGACATATTACGTAATTAATATTTCTCAATCACACCTTACAACCCACTGTGCAAAAAGATATTATACCAAATAAATTCTTTGATTTTTTTCCCCTTTTTATATTTATTTTCCTGCGTTTTTGGGCAGCAGATTCTGGTGTGGGCACTCCACTAAAAAAATCCTGACAAAAGTATTTCTGTACTGCTTTCCCGAATAGTGCATCCTTGGAAAAGATTGTTTTATAAGCAACATATGTTGCTTTGCCATCTTCATTAACTTGTTTCCATTACCAGTCCCATCAAAGAGTCGAGGCCACTGGTGGACCTTTAATATTATCACAGAACATGACTTGTTGGTCATGTTACACAAACAGTCAAGTGTGGACACATTTTCTCACTGGATTAAATGGAAAAAAAGGTATTTTAACTGCTATTTTAACTCGAAAAGTAATGTTACTCATTAATTTAAAGAACATTGCATTTTCCAATTTTCTAAAGTATAGCACAATGACTTATTAATTTGAGTCAAGTATGTGAAGGCAAGGATACATCACATCCTGTAGGGTTGCTGCCCTTCTGGGACCAAGCTGAATGTCCTTGTTTTAAGCCAGTTTTTACCTGGTCCTCAGGACCCACTGTCCTGCATGTTTTAACCCTACTTTAACAAATCAAAATAAATGAAAGGCTAACGAACAGGCTGCAATGGGTCTGGTGCTGTGGGTTCTGAAGAGCTGCTCTAGAGAAAAGTTTCCTGCAGTAATCTTTGAACATGTAATTGATGAATGTTAGTTCTTGATGCAGTACCATGTGAATTGTCAACAAGTTTCTAGCTAAGGACACTATTGCCTTGTACAACGATAGGCATGTGCAAAACAGTCCAAGGAAAACCTGGTGTGAAGCTAAATCAGACAGGATGCAAAAGGAAAGAGAGTTAGTTGAAAATAAAAACTTGCACACAGTATACGAAAGGCCACCGACAAAGTCAAAACTTAACAAGAACACTTATGTCTGAATAAATCATGCAAAAATGAGTGTAAATGTAACTGGAAGGACATTGTAATTCCCAACATGAATCTTAACTCTGCCATAAAAGATACTGATGAGAAGTTTGTTCCTGATTAAATAATTGTCTGAATTCAGTAGAAGATTGTAAAACTACTTTTCCAAATCCGACATCTTTCCTTTTGTGTTATCACTTTATTGACATCTCCTGTGCATATAATTTGTTTCCTTAACACAATGCTGCGATGTCCAAAGATGGTCTTAGAGATCTGCAAGTATGCAAACGTTTCATTTTGCATTGTCATTTTCCAATTGATTCTTCAGCTCAATCTGTAATAATTAATGTAGACTAAATGATGATTATTGAACATCTGGCCAATAATTATCTACATAATTAATCCAATATGACTGATTGCTGTAATGAACCAGATTAGAAGTATGTGTGTGTGAATTTGCCTTACCAAATGGGCTCGAACTCTTTTGGTTGCAGATTCGACACTGTGGGTTTCTCACAGGCTGACCTGGTACATGTTCCACCAGCTTACAAAACATCTCGGGACCATTTGAACCACAGGTAGCATTAGCGGTTATATCTGCCATAGTAGCCAGATTCAACACGGCTGGGAACAGTCCTGAAAAACACAAAAGCAGTTTTTTAGTAATGAAGTAAAAGCAAACATTACAGCAAGGTTAACATAAATGCTGTCAAATCCCGAATTATCAAAGCAAAATATGATCAAATTTGCTAACAATAGAAATGTCAAACAAATCCTTTTTAAATTCAGGTTTTCACTTTTAAATGATCAAAATTGTGTCATTTTCTGCAGTCTTACAAGTTTCAAGTGTAATTCCTTTTCTAAGTTATCATTTTACCATGTTTTATTCTAAGCAGAGATATTTTTAGAAACATTTAGTAGAATTGTGCCTCTCCTAAGGAATATTTTCAATTTTAAAACTGCTTCATAGTCATCCTTTTGCTAAAACCTATTAAACATCTTCCATCGTTTAGTGTAAGTTAATTTTTCTGAGCTGGAGTAATGGGTTGTAAATACAGAAAGAACACTTTCCATTATCAAAAGTTGGGTTTAGGGTTTTGGTTTGGTTTTTTTTTTTGTGTTTGTTTTTGGTATTTTTTGTTTGTGTTTGTCTTGTTTTTTAACACACCCCTGGAACTTGCTGTAAGTCCTAAATAAAGGGAATTACAAATTTTACTTTCAGTCATATTGGTCATTTACGACAGCAAAGCCACACAGTGGCCACAGTTTTGAGTAGAAAAGCCATTCCTAGTACTTTACTGCAGGTGGAAAGCTTTCGTTCCAGTCATGTAGCTTGGTAATAATGTACAATGTGGCAATTAAACTCCAGGATTCATACAGGAGTCAGGGTTGTTCACAATCCTACTGGTTTTCATCACATCCCTGTTCCGAGACATCTGACTCAAATTAATTCATCAATGTGCAGAATTTCATAGGTTTTTGGGTCCATTTAATGTGAGCCAGGTGTGTTGGAAAAGGGACACATAAAAAACCCTTCAAGTTAATACCTCTTAGTTTTGTCAATGTTTCGTGCTGATTTTTGTACAAGTAGCTGGACAATAAACAAGAGTGATCACGAAACAAATACTCTGCTTTGGTTCAAACTGTATTACTAATCTTTTGTCTTATTGGAAAAAAAGAAAAGCTTACTGAGCTAAAATATTGGAATGCTTAACAAACATATGGTTCACATTTCCTGTCTGGGTAACACATGCACATGATTAAACACAAATATGTCACATTACATAAGAAATCCCTGTTCTGATTTAAGCCCAACATATTCTGTTTAAACAACCGTGCAAACAAAATTCATATTACTGTATAATGTCTGTACAGGAAGAAGCAGACTGAGGTAGACTTTGTGTAAGTGGAGAGAAAAATTGTTTTCAAAAAGAGCACCAATGAAAAGCATTTGTTAAAGTGTATGTTTGTGTGTAGTCCAGCTGTTTGGCCAGATGTCAATGCTGATGAACTGTGAAGAACATCTGGGACACTCAAAGCCTCTCTCTCATGTGTACACATTCTCACACGCAAACTTTTCAAACTTTAAAGATATTTAAGAACACCCTGCTATTTAGGAAATCCAGGATTCCAAAACAATGAAAAAGACTTAGATAGCGATCGAAGAATGTCCTCATTGGCTAATATGTTGAAGAATGTAGGCATCTCTCATTGCATATGTGGTTAATCAATCAAAAAGAATTGTAGCAACAAATGGTGCATCTGACTTTCATTAACAACACATCTAAATCATTAAGACATTGTATACAATACAGTTGTAGCTAAATTAGGATGCACTGATACTCATTTAATACCATAGATCTAATGATGCAAAGTAAATTACTTTTGTAGGTTATAAAAAATTTGTGGATATATATCCTTTGTTTACTTATGATGGAGGTACAGGCGAGTATTTGACAATATCTAAGTAAAGATACCTATGTGTCCTGGTGGTGAAAACGAGTTAGCTTAATAGCTTATCCTTAACTTATCCTTTGCGGTCTCCAATCGCCCAGAAACCATTGCCACCAGGCCAGTGCTGGAGAAGACTTTTTTTATGACTGTAACTATAACTAATTACTTTTTTAACACACATATTTGTTCCAGCCATAGATTGTATATAAAGGGTTCCAGCTGACAAGATGGGATCAACACTGTTTCACACGACCACAAATTCATTTTATTACATGCATCATTATCATTTTTCACTGACGTTGATGTTTTAATTTAGACACACGTGTAATTAAAAAAACCAAAAATTCCCCAATACTTTAAATTTTATTTATTTATTTTTTAAATATATTTTTGTGTTTTTGTGAAATATTGGCAACATTAATTGGGTCAACAATATATAAAATTGCTAGGGAACAGAGGTCTGGGCCACATCTGTGATACTCGGCTCTCATTTGAAACGGCAGGCGCACTTTGGACTACGCAAACTATGTAGAATACTTCGTTGCCTACGTAATCTTCGTACTTTAAAGTATGCAGACCCTGAATGGAGACACAGTCAAAGAAACTGGGACAATGGCGACATTCCAGTTAGATTCCAAAGTAGCGTTTTTAACTGGAAGTACAGACACTACTTCATGCTGAGTGGAATTAAAGACAAGAATGTTTGTTACGTAGTATTCCTAATACACAGTTACAAAGATCTGCCCTACCTAATGGACAGATTTGCCTTTTTTTCTTTTGACCCAAGTTTCCATCTGTGTGCTTTGGTTTTATCAAAATACTTATTTTTTAGATATTTTATTTCTATGCATATGGGTGGCTGCAATCTGTTGACTTAAAATATATATCAAATGTTTAGAATAATGTATCTACTTTTGTTTTGTGTTATTGATTTGTTTACGATAAACACATTTGACCTTCTAAATATTATATTTAATAGCACATTGTTACTAATGTCAGTTACTTTGGTGGGTAACTAATTATTTTACTGTATGGTAACTGAATTCCTAACTTTATTACTTTTTGAGAAAAGTAATTTGTAACTATAACTAATTACTTTCTAAAAGTAAGATGTCCAACACTGGGCATAGTAAAGGTGTGTTATGGGACGATAGAATGAAACATTTGGACTGGAAATGAGGTGTGAAGTGGCTCAGGAGCAGTATTTTCCTTTGGAAAGAGGAACTACCTTTGAAACAGACTTTAGGTTTTTAAAGCTTGAAAATCCTTTATATTAAAAAAAGAAATACACTAACAGAAACAGCCACAAAAAATGGCATGTCCTTTTTAAAATGCTTTTGCCTTAACCTGTCACATTTATCCGTTCGGCTGCTGCAGTAACAGAAGGTGATATTAGGTTTCTATAAAACATTCCAGCTCACTTCTTTTGGACTTGTTGAGACTGTTGCTCAATTTTGTTTGCTTGTTGTGGGCTTTTATGCAATGAATCATCCTTACTTCCAAAGCTCAGGCTCGAGCAACAAAAAAAGTCATTTACTGATCTGATAGCAGACATGTTTAAAAGCTTTGTATGGACAGCACTTACAAAACACAGCACTGCAAATTCAGCTCAGAAGTAATTCAGGTAAACACTTAAAAGTTTACCTCAAATGAATGAATGATCGCAGCACACAAACCATTAAAGAGTTTTGCTTTTATAAAAAACAAAATGTGGAACGGAAAGGAAGCAATTTTAACATTGAATTTTGCAACCTTTCTGGCTACACAGTGACTGTACTGGTTGTCATAGCAACTCCCACCAAACATTAAATTACTCACTGCAAAATCTAGATCATGTGTACAACTCTGGCTTCATTTCTTGGTAACTTTTTTTTCTCTTAAACAATGAGATGGGAAAAGAAAGCAGTAGGTTCCTATTTCAGATTCTCTGAATGACAAAGACACAATGATTGTCCGCCACCACACATCTGCACATATACCTACTCAGGTTTATCACCTTGCATTCTCCTCTCCATGCTCTGATAACCATGGTAACCTGTCTGTCTGTTGGCCCCATATCCGCCATCTACGCTCTGTTAACCAGATGTCTCAGAGGATTTACTGCTATACAGGATCGAAATTATAATTCTATCTGCAGGGTAATGCACGCTTTGTTAAATAGTGTCATTTTCAAAGCGTAAAAATCCCAAAGTTTGGCAGTGCTACTAATAAAATTAATTAAGGTGAACCAAAATGGAAAGTTTCTAAAATTAAGTGAACTAACCTCAAATATAAACATCATTCTTAGCACTGACCTGTTGGACTTTAATACTTTCAGAATAAAACCAATCTGATTTCTAAAATTCTGAAAAAGGACTTGATAAAAGTATAAAGTGAGGATGTAACAGTGCTGCAATTTCACAAAACTCAAAGTAAACAATTGAATCTGTATGAAATCTTTTTTAGTATGAGTCAAAAGCTAAAGTTGCACAGCGCCTTGGGAAATCAGAGTGCATCCCACCATGGACGCATTATGGGCTTCACCTGCTACTCAGACTTGCATAAAACAGCACACAAAGGCAAGTGGGATACAAAATCTTATCTCCTACAGATGCAACTTTGAATTTTCAATGTGTGTGCAGCTTTAAAAGAACACTAAATAAGTTTCTGACCCTAAGTCTCTTTGTTTCTGACTCATGAAATGATGCATTTGTACATTCCTGGGGTCCCATTATTTTCATTCAAGCACCCAAAGCTTAGAAACCTCCTTTCCAGCCTGGAGCATCACATGACCGTGACATTCTGCTTTACAGCGCAGCGTCACATACGTGCAACTGGAAATCTGTATTATGACCATTTTGGACCTGACTGAAGTTAATGACAAGCAAGCAATAATACAAGCTCATATCAAATAGATTTTTACTCACTGGAGAGAACTCTGGGAAGAGACTGGATGAAATATGGATACTGGTTTTTTTTCTGTAATGATTTAATTATATGTAAATATGAAGAATCGGCTGTCAGTCAAAATAAGGAGAAACAATGGCATACTGGATATGAGCAAAAGTTGCAGTTTTATGCATTCCTACTGTGAAAATACTATCTAATACATAGGAGGCAATTTGACAAAGCCAGTGATTTGTTTTACAACATTTAAGTCTTTTAATAGCAAGCTTCAAATTTTCACACATGCATCAGCTAGGCATCATGCTTCTCATCCATATACTAATAAAGACAAGTCATCAATAAGAGAGTGTTGCTTAAATCTAGAGAGAAACCATCCACATGAAGCAGATTTCATAGGCTCAGTGTGACAGCATATTCTTTTCATCCCATAAAGGTTTCTTATTATATTATGAATGAAACTTTATTTGCTTTTTCCATCATGCTGGAAGATAAGTCTTCTTTCCTTGCTTTACTGTGTGTGTTTCTGAGAGTGTGTGATGGATGTGTTATTGTTGAGTTTTGAGGCTAGATGTATGCTTGATGGAATAAAAAGAAGCTTGAAAAAGACAAGATCATCTCTCTCTGTATCTCTCTGTGTATTTCTATCTCTCCCTCCATCCTGAGTAGTTAGGTAATGTGTGAGAGAAACAGAAAGATTGATGGAGAGCAAGAGATGGATGGAGGGATTCGCAGAGAAAGATAAAGTGTTCTTTAAAAGGGTCAGGGCTAGAGGAGGAGTGAGGGATGAGACTGCCATAATCCTGTAAACTCACACAAACACACACATTCAAAACCTTTTCATACTGATATTTACATATTGAGGTGTGTACGTGCATAAACATGTTGATGTAAAACAGTGAGATGCAGGCATGTCATGGCTACATTGTAGATAAATACAAAAGATACATACATGATGTTATTTTTATCTACTAAATATACAAGTTTCAGACATTTCACATTAAGAAATGTGCATGGAGGAAAAATCCCTTTCAACAATACCGTTAAACAGCTCAATAATGTTTAAAAAAATGTTTTTAGCTCAACTGTGTTCTGAACACCTGGAATAAGTAAACAAACAGGTTTTTTAAGTTCATTTGTCTGCCGCTACCTTTATTTCTGTATCTAGGCCATTCTGGACTTTACATTTATAGCTGTACATTGACACATTGCGACTCAAAGCTATTGCATGTGTAGCACTACAACAACCATCCATCCATCGGGGGGGCTGGAGCCAATCCCAGCTGACATTGGGCAAGAAGCAGGGTACACCCTGGACAGTTCGCCAGTCTATCACAGGGCCAACACACACAGACAAACAACCACACACTAAGAGCAATTTAGAGTCTCCAATCAGCCTAGACCCAAGGTGCTTGTCTGTGGGAGGAAGCCAGAGTACCCGGTAAGAACCCACGCTAACACAGAGAGAACATGCAAACTCCACACAGAAAGGCCCCCGTCCAAGTCTTGGATTGAACCAGCAATCTGCTAGCTGTGAGGCCACAGTGCTAACCACCTTGCCACGGTGCAGCCCCTACAACCATGATTCCATAATTTATACAAACCAGCTACCATTCATTTTGATTGATACATTTGATAATAAATTAATTCCCAAACAAAATAACACCAGCTTGTGTCATAAAGTGAAACTTGTTTGAGTCTGTATGTTCTCATGTATGCTTGGGTTCTCTCTAGTTTTTTATTTGGCTTCTCATTTATTGAATATTCTAATTTCAAAGCTGCCAAAGTGACCACATTAGCTGCCATTGCAAAGCAAAATAATTTTAGTATTAGATCAAAATGATTTTGGCATAATGCAGCACTCTTAAACCAGATAAAGAAAAATTACTCACTACTTAATTTGGTAACTAATAATGGTTGATGTGGGAGCTTCAGTCATCGCTGAGCTCTAGTTTAATGCCAATAGTTCAAAAATAATTTGCCTCCACAAGATAATTATCTCAAGTTATTTGGAGACAGCAATGCTTTAGAACAGAATAATGTTTCCAATAAACATGATTATTAGATACAACAACACAATAGTTCAAGCCCTTTGTGAAACAATTTTCTTGGTTGTATAATTAAATCATAACCACTAAAAAGAAGCAAATGTACTGTAGGGCAGCAGTAAATGGATACTAATTTAGGGTTTTACCATTTTAACATTAAGGGATCCTCTCAGCATCCAAATGTGTTGTGATTATAAAAATAAATAAAAAATGTTGAATTTATGTTTCAATACATGTGAAACCACCTGCAATGTTATGAAATTATTATCAAGTAGCAAAAAGGTTTCTAAAACAATAGAAACCCAATTATGTCTCCGTCTTGCATAATGTAACAACACTGAATATAATAACATTTATTATAATTGTCATAAAAATGTAGTAAAAATGGTAAGAATTAACAATAGTTAAAAAGAAAATGAAATATGAGACACAATTATCCAAAGTAACTGCTTAATTGATTTTACTTCTTTATGTGCTGCCTCAAAAACTTCTAGAAACACTTTATTTTACCTTAGGAGGCAATTTGCATTCTCAAAAATTTTGATTTATTAATATATAACCTTTTTTGTCCAATTGACATTAAATAGATGAAGACCTGACCCTTTTGTTACATTAGAAGTACCATCATTTTATGGTTATTTAACAGTTTCAAGGCTATCCACCACTTTCTTGGGGGACCTCGTTCCCATAATCCATTGCGTAAAATTATGCCGAAATTGTTTTTTAACTCTT
>JBAMHX010000025.1:16913332-16923778 GCA_037177515.1 Pseudomugil tenellus | reverse complement strand
GACTGACTGGAAACCAGTGTAAAGATGTTAAAACTGGTGTGATGTGTTCAGATCTTTTAGTTCTAGTTAAATCTCTAGCAGCAGCATCTGGATAAGCTGCAGATGTTTCATGCTCTTTTTGGGAAGTCCTGCTAAAAGACCATTACAGTAATCCAGTCTAATGGAGATGAAAGCATGGATTCTTGACACTTGATTATTGTTGTTATTTCAGTTATTGCCATGTCACATTTGAAGGCTGGACCAGACAAGGAAGGACGATGACAGGGAGATTTTGTGACGACACAGAAATACAAAAAGTAACTGTATCATTTTTACAACCATAAACAGAAAATCAGCAGACAGAGTGACTTAAAAACATAGAGCAGACAATCATAAGGAGTGCCTTTTAAAGAGAAGGAATGTCAGCACCAACTGTAAGACGAGGAAACATGACACTAGCTATGATATCACACAGACTGTACAAGCAGGTTATTAGGTGCACGTGCAGAAAAAAGAGAACGAGATCTGTTCAGTGATGAGTGTGATCCTGCAAATAGATGAGAAATTGACAGAAGCCCAAAGAGCACAAGCCAGCATAGAGCCTCTATATGACTAATTCAAACTTTCTACACAAAAGAGTTAGTTTACTCATGTAAGTTTGCACCAACCAATATGGCTCCAAAACAGAAGAAAATGGTGGATTGGTCAATTTTTTTAACAGCTAATTTACTTCCTCATGTATGTTACAAATAAACAGCCACGCAATCCTTTCTTTTTAGAGATGATTCACTTGGTAGTTTAATATAAAAGCTTTAGATTTTGCTTGACTATATTGCTACTATGAAATACAGTTGAATTAAAATATTCCTAAATCCATTTTTCAATTCAAAGATGTTTCACTAATGAAAAGGAAAAAAAGAACAGCCATTTTTCAAGGGTGAAAAGAAAATATGTATTTTTCTTTGGCCGCCAAAATAAATGACTGTCTGCCAGCTAATGAAGTTTTTATTGAAGAGTAAATTTGATGCCAAAACAGCATAAAAAAGAGAAGGAAAAAGAAAACACTTTAATCTCTCAAGGCTCTCAGTTTGGGAATATTTTGAAACTGAGTTAGATTTCCAACCTGACTGCTAATGAGGCAGCTTCAGTCTGCGTGTCTTCAATGGAAATATTAGAATATCTGATGCCGAGTGAGGCTGAAATATAACAAAGATTCTCTGTGTTTATGACATTATCGCTTAAACTGATTAGAAAAATCCAAGATGCGAGTGGACTGATTCTCAAATCCAAATACAAGCCACAGGGGAATAAATGTCCCATTTCTGTTCAGGAAATGCTCCACTTTTTTCTTTTCCTTCTTTCGCTGCTACTTTTTTGTTTGTTTGTTTGTTTGTTTTTACTAAACGTGTAATAGAACATCACTATTTTTGCTGTTTGGACTTTACCATAAATAATTTATATTACTCCCTTTAATCCCCCCCAAAAAATAAAATCATTCTTTTATTTAAAAAAGGAATTGCAAATTTTGCAATTACTGTCAATCTAACTAATCAATTGCAACTGAAGTGCCTCGTTAATCCAGAAATGATTTTAATTCTTACTAAACCTTGTAGAAAAATAAACCCATTCATCTTTAAATGAACATGACACATACTTATTTATTCTGCCATTCTGAAATAAATAATAATATATTGCATTTGCAGTTTAAAAAATGGCATTTTCAGTTATTTAAATGTCAAACCCATCTGTTTCCACTTAGCTCTACCTAATCCCCCTCATGGTGGCAAAAAGTCATTTCTCTGTCACTTTCTTTTATTTTTTATGAATGAGGCATGTAGTTGCATTAAACATTGGACATTAGCAAAAGGGCGCTGGATAGCTGAAGGGAGGTGAATACATAGCATAATGCTGCTGGAATACCATTGCTGGCAATATGAGATGTGAACAAGGAATTAGCCTATGTGCTAGGTCAATATGCCTTAAATAAACAAAAATTAAAGGTTGGCTTTTTAGATGGTGGAAGGATGAAGAAAAAAAGGGATTAATCTTCTCTCGAGCCAATCAGGGATTTCTTTCTTTCTTCATTGTAAAGCCTTTGTGATTGGGAGCTGCTGCAGGTTGTGCTCAGAGTAACCAATTAGCTGGCAAAAACACACAGAGAAAAAGAAGTGCCGTGAGAGATGAAATCAAATACTTGAGCGTCAGTTTTCTCTCAAACTGCTTTCATCCCCAGCAGCTCCATTTGAACATCAAAGCTCTGTGAGCATATGCCTAACAGACAGCAGTTACTAAACAGTAAGTTGAAAGAGAGAGAATGTGAGCTCGTCTGTTTATTCATCCACAGTGTGTGCTCGTGTCTGCCGTGTATGATGTGCTTCCACAAAGCTCTCTGTGAGTCTGCGTGTCTCCATGTTTCAACATTGGAAACACAACAACTCCATCAAAGTAGCTTGTTGCCTCCTCTGATCTCCCATCATCCAACTTCATGCTCTGTAGCAGGCAGGATGCGCCTCTCCTTCCAACCTCATTCCTCCCCGCGTCCCTCTCCTCTACTCCTCTCTTGCCTCTCTGCATCCCACTTTCACCTCCGCTGTCTCTCCTCTGTCTTCTCTCTCTGGCAGCCACTTCCATTTTCGCTTGGTGATGGGCCAAAGCTGGACCCGCCTCTTCCTTCTGCTCCTGCTGGTCTCCTGCATCCTCAGACTCTCCAGGCGTCACGCCAAAAACTCTCCTCTCGCCTCCTCATCATCCAACCATGAACAGTTCTTTCATCTCTCTTCTCTCTCTTTCCTGCTCAGCTGTCCCGATTGCTTGGTACTCTTGAATTTTGCCAGTTTGCTCATTTCAGCTGTACTTTTTTTTAAGATGACCATCCAGACTGTAGGTAGCATTGCCTCATTTAATGTTTTCAGTGAAACTGTCGCTATAATCGTATATTCCATCACTATATAAACACTAAATTAGACTAATGAAGGTTATAATTTATGTTATGTGAGTGGATTGTAACCAAAGAATAAAGAAACCCAGTTTTTAAAAAAAGATGAACCTTGTGAAAACGATCTAAACAACTGTTACTATGGCAACAAATCATTGTAACTTGCTGGATGATCCTAGCTTTAAGGCTTTATGAGTTATTTGTTGGGTATAACATTTGTAATGTCTGTTTTTCCTGTCAAGGACGAGGAGACTGATTTCTTTAGATTGAGAAGAATATAAATTTAATAATGAAGAATAAAAGAAGTTGAACATACATTAAACATTAAAACATGAAATGAAACATACATTAAGATGTACAGACATGGAAAAAGTTTTAACCCGGGGAGAATCCCTCCAGATATCTGTTGTCACACAGAAGTCTGGAACTATTCTGCCCGGTCACTTAGAGACATTTGTCTTTAAAGACTTTGGTTGTGTACGTCAATCTGTAGCTTGTTCATATGATATGACAACAAAACTGAGGTCTCGTCTAAACATTTTCCTGATGGAAGGACGCCAGCCTTGCAGATGGTTTACTAAGGTCAAGGTAATTGGGCTAATATATGAAATTTCCACAACACTATTAATGAGTGACTCAGCATATTATATAAGGACTGGGAAATAAGGAACTGAACCAGTAAGCGCACAATTGGTGGACAACTCACCCTGCCTGAGATACAGCTCCTTCAGGAAGGTCTGAGACACCTGCTGTTTGGGTTTCTTGAACGCTTCTGTGTAACCTATGCACATTGTTTTATCATGCAGTGACTCTTGCACAATACAACCCTCATGAAAAGTCACCGGAGAAGAAAACAAATCAATTTCATGTTATGGCATCTTTGACAGAGCTGAAGCTGAGGAGAAGATGTCTTCCACAGCAGTAGGTTTCAGAAACTAAACTCTACAGTTTCCTGCCTTAACAAGCACAACCAGAAGACTTAAACACAACTTCTTTAAAGAATCCTCCATGAACATTTCAAACAGACCTAAAAGGGAGATGTTTGCAGGAAGAATCAATAAAAAATCTTTAAAACCACAACTTAAATACTTGTAGTTGCTCCAAAAAAAACCCAGCTAGAACCTGGAACACAGTTCAGAGCGTAGCTAAGTATTAACGTCAAAGTTTTACCATCTTATCATTAGGTCTTATTTTTTCTCTAAATTATGATGCTCAAGACACTAAAAACTGGGAGAAAGTAGAAGTAATACCCCAAATGAAAACATCTGTGTCACCTTATTGTATATGTAATGCTATTCAACCATTCGTTTTTGTTTGTATTTCTGAAGGGCATCTTTGTGCTGGGTTTGCCATTCGCTCTGGTCCAGTCTGGTTACATGGGCCTGGTTCTGCTGGTTCTGTCTGCTTGGGTCTGTAACCACACAGGAAGGAGCCTGGTTGCATGTTTATATGAAGAAAATCAAAGGTATGCTTTCTGTTGAAATAGTCTGCTGTCGATTTCTATCATTACATCATAAAATGAGCTCACTTAGCTTTTCTTCTCCCCTGCTGTTCTAGAACTTTTGTTTTTGTTTCAATCTTTTTGCCCACTTGAGTAAGATCGAGATTCAGGCAAAGTTTCTCTTCTGCAGTGATGAAGATTATCAAGCATACTCATATTTATTCATGTCATTCCACTTGGTTATTTAAGGGGCAATAGCTATTTGAGACATTTTGAGTCCAAATAAAGTGATAATTCATTCATTTTGTAACGTCCAGCCTCAGATGTTCTGACAGAAATGTGAATAAGCCGAGTTCTGTTATCATGTCAGACATTTAGAAAGTGTTTTTGTATTTTAGTGGAGGGCTTAGATCTGTATCACATGTTCGAGTCCGACACAGCTACCAGGATGTTATGGAAGCCTGCTGCAAAGGACTGTGGCCAAACTGGGTTCGAGTGGGAGGGTGGATGGTCAACATAGCCCAGGTAATACACTTCATAAACCAGCCCATAAGATGTTCACTCTGTACATGTACCTTCATTGCAAATAATTGCACTGGTGGTGATTGAGATGGCATCATTCCAGCAAAACCAAAAAACGAAAAAAAAAAAAATCAAAGAACCTTATAATAATAATAATTATTAATTATTTTTAATTCGCTTTACATTTCAAATTAAATCTCAACCTTGCAGATCAATTTTTTAAAAATGATTTAAAAAGTGCAAAAGCAGCAAACTGATTTAAAGAAATGACACAGTGCTGGAAGTAAAACGTGTCTCTTCACAGGTTGTTGAACTGCTGATGACCTGCACGCTGTACCTGCTCGTCTCCACCAGCCTGGTGTGTGATAGTCTGTCCGGAGTACCTCTCCCCAGATCTGTGTGTTCACTGGTGTCTCTGATGTTCCTTCTGCCCTGCCTGCTGCTAACTGATCTCAGACCAGTCTCCACTCTCAGCCTGCTCTGCTCCCTGGCTCACATACTTATAAGGTGAAAGAACGAGTTCAAGGAAAGATACTAGTTTTCTACCCAGCAGGAGAGCAGAAAGCAGTTTGGCCAATATACATACAAACTAGGCAGTAACTTAGAATTAAAACAGCAATGCAGACAACCTAATATGTTCTCATTTTCACTCCTGTAATCATGTTGCAGCTAAACTGTCTGCTCTCACCTGCTACTTGCTGCTGTTGCTGCTGTTTGCTGTATTTCTGATGCCAGGTGTCTTGTGCGAGCCAAGAAGTTCAGGGCACGGTCTCGAGATTGTTGGCTGCAGGACTTCTGAGAGCTTTCTGATCTTTCTTTTGCTTAGGGGTTGTTAATCCTCTACACACACACACATATCACCTTCCAGTTCAGTTTCAGATTATTCAAGGCTCATGCATCCAGCGAGAACTAAGTTTAGCTAAATTTGACTGCTTTGCTGTGTTGTTTGCTTGATTAATTCATCAGCATGAGCAGAGGATAAAACTGCAAATACAACAATATAAACATCTGTCAGTACAGTGCTGCTTGAAGGTTTGGGAACCTTAGAGATATTAACAGATCTCCAAAACCACAGGAAAATGATCCAGTATTTGAGTAGCAGAAGTATGTGCACCTCAATAATTAGCACAGTGAAATTAGAGTCATGTTCCATCACTCGGATCAGTTGTGAGTGGGTGTCCTGTTTTATCTACAGAGAAGGGATCTATCAAAGTCTCAGCTTCATGCAAAATTTATCACAGCTGTCAGTAAAAAAATTAGCTTGGCCAAAGATTATGCAGACAAGCCTGTTTAGGAGAAAACAGAGAAGTAAAAAAGGAAATGAGAGGTAAATTGTTTAAGAATTTGTCAAGGAAATTCAAGACAAAATGGGCCAAATACAGCCTGAGATCAACATATAATATGTCAGAGAACAATCAGGGAAGAAAAGGTTTTTTGGCTTTAATCCAACAGAAGGAAAAAAAACCTGTCAGCATTAGCTGTTCTGTGTGGGACTATAAATCCTCCCAGCTGATGCACAGAGCTGATAAGAACCTCGAATGTCACGTTGCAGATATCACCAAGCAGGTCCTTAGATACATAATTGCTTCCACCTGATCTGCGTCGTTTTGCATGACAAACATTTTCAGAGATTTTTGTAACCTTACATAACCTGATGATGATCAATTAAAGAACAGGTTTGATCTTCAAAAACATATATAAACATATATAAACCTGTTCTTTCATTTTTCTTTTTAAGTTTCCAAATTTAAGACATATACAGAAATTCATCATACTAATATTTTGTCTTTAAAAGGAACAAAATAAGCTTTAATATGTTTGCTTTTTTATTAATCTGGGCTCTTTGTACTTTGAAGACAAGGAAATTGTTCATAGAGTCATGGATTTTATTTATTTTCCACCATTAATAAAAAGCTAATAATCTTTTAGATATTCTGTATTAATTAAACTGATTGATTTGTTGTACCCTACAGGACAGACAAGTTAACTGAATAAATCATTTTAATTTTTATATATAAGTTTTTATATATTGAAAATGAAAGGTTGAGCGATTCAGTCACAATGAATACTTTAATTTATACAGAAACTTTTAAAGATGCACATTATGTTTTTGAATACATAGATGTAATGATGCCATGAAGATGTATAGCTTTCCTACAGTATAAGATAAAGACCTCCAATGGTTCCCTTTAGATAGAAAACAATATATTCTGAATGACATTTTATTATTGTTTTTTTTATTAAATATATTTATTAAATATTTTTTAACAATTTATTTTCTTTTGGCTTTTTTGTATTATAACAAAGAAAATTTTAGCTGTTGCACCGTTGAAGTTTTATTTTTCTCTCCATATCTTTGGTTTCAGCCTGTTGGTCATGCTGTACTGTCTGAGTTGTGCCAGCAGCTGGTCCTGGTCTACTCTCTCTTTCTCTGTGGACCCAGAGGACTTTGTTGTCTCAGTAGGCGTCATCATCTTCTCCTACACCTCGCAGATCTTCCTCCCCTCTTTGGAAGGCAGCATGGAGGACAGGGGGCAGTTTAATGCCATGTTGGCGTGGACACACGGAGCTGCTTGCATCATGAAAACACTGTTTTCCTTGCTGGTTAGTGACGCCTGAATAAAACACAAGTTGTTCAGACTAACTGAGTAGCTATTCTCAGGTTTTACTAACTTCAGGACACGGCAACTTTTTGTGCTGGTTTTTATTGTGAACCAACTTTTCGTGTTGAATGGATTAAAAAAATTTGTGTAGTTGTATCAACACTTCTTGAAAGTCTCTTGGTTTTGTAATTATCATTTTTATAATCTGAGAAAGTTAAAAAGGTCACAGACTTGTGCTGAAAGTCTGCTTATTTTACCCATTAATTTGAATCAGGTGTGTTGTAGTAGGAAAACACACAATACTTGCAGGATCTGACTGTCCAGGACCGGAGTTTCCTACTCCTGGCATAGAGTGTGTGGTTGGATTGCACTGTTTCCCTTTGGGTGTGTTTCTGTCCTCTCCTTGAGTTCAGTTTGCTTTCCAGTTTCTTTTGTCTTTCAGAGCCTTTCCAGTCAGGTCCAACAACTTATGGTAACTCTGTTGAACAGATATTTTTTAAAATAAAAAAGTAAGAATTCAGGGGATGTTTGTATATACATATATACATAAAACGTCTGTTGACAAAGCAGATTTGCTCAGCACAACACAGCAGCCAGACCATCATTCTGCCTGCTTTAATCCTGGACAAAACAAGTAAAAGAAAAAAATATATATTTTATTGTTCATCTGAAAAATTGGGTCTTGCAAAAATATGTGAAATAACCACATTTAAAGTATTTTGTCTTTTCAATAACACTGGGATAAAAATATGTTTTTAAATATATCTTTACTATAATTTCACATATAAGTTAATTGTGGTATAGAAAAAGATTTAACTTAGTAATAACATCATGGTGCTAATATCCATCCCCTTATCCATTTTTTTCCACTTTTCCAGACTGGTACCAGCCAGTCTTTGGTTGGACAAAAACTACAACTTAAATCATAGGAAAGAAACTGATAACCAAAGAAAAGTAACGAAGACAGCCAAATCAGCAGCCAGTGTGGAAGCCCTCAGAGAGCCCAGATCTCCACCAAACCTGTTTATTTTGGTACTGATTTCTGAAATAGAAGCTCTAATGGTAAAATGATCAATTTCTTTCCACAATAAAAGGTGCCTAGATGTTGATCACCCCTGAAATCAAATCACTAATTCCGTATTCCATTTCTAAGATTTCCAGAAAATCTAATCAAAATTCCCTGTATATCGTTTTTAGCAACGTTTTAGCAAACACAAAAAAAGCCAGTGCTGAATGTGTGATCTCCATCTTGGCAGAGGTAAAAATGGCGAAAAACACAGTGATTCTAACAGGATCATCTTTGATCCACTGATGGCAAGATTAGGGTTGAGTCATTCATGCATCTAAAGTTTCTGACAGAAACATCAGCTACGAGTTTGTCTCTTTGTGACAGGTTTTTAGAGCGGAAAAAACGCAAACACAAGTGTGGTCACTGCTTGACTAGTGTGTTGTCTGTGACTCTCCTCCAGGCAGTGTTGACCTGGGGGGCAAAGACCAGTGAAGTCATAACTGACAACCTGCCCTCTAACCTTCGGCCACTGGTCAACGTGTGTCTCCTTGCAAAGGCTCTGCTGTCCTACCCTCTACCCTTCTACGCTGCTGCTGAGATACTGCAGACCAGCTTGCTTAAAGGTGAACTCAACAGAGAATCTTTTATGCCTCAACTATAATCCCCATCTCATATCTAAGCTAAAGTTAGTAACATTTGGAGGTATTTCGTTTTATAGCAAAGTCTTTCTGAAACTTCAAGATGAGCAAATAATTTCTATTAAAAGTGGACTTTTAGCCCAATAATTGTTACCAAATTAATCAATAAAAACAATAAATCTATTTTTTTAGGAGCTCATTTACTCAAAATCTCACCAGTCATTTCAGTCCTTAGTTTTTAAGGACATTTCAAGCTGAATGAAACCATAACATTTATGTAAATGTTCTGTACAAAGATTTTCCATCTCACCTTATTTTGGATTTTTTTTAAAGAAACCCTATAAATTCTCAAAATATAACCCGAGAAATGAGACACTTGTTGATTTTTTTCATAGTTAACAGTAGGGGTGTGTATCAAAAAGAATCTGGCGATATGATGTGTATTACAATACAGCAATACAATATATTGCGATATACTATAAACAAGGAGATAAATTGCAAAGAACAAGGGGGAGGGTCTCTAAAATAGACCCCCACCCCCCCATTTTATTTTAAAAACACTCTTTGTGTACAAGATGAAAAAAGAAATTAAAATTTGCCTCATAAGTATGCTCATAAAAAGGTCGATACAGTTCTTTTGCATATTGATATAGTGCCTCCCAAAAATGATTGTGATATAACGATATATCGATATTTTCTTACAGTCCTAGTTAACATTCGTCAGTTGTGAAGTCATTATGATGTATTATATTGTAATAGTAAACCTCACATGTTTTTTAAGAAACATATGGATCATGTAATGTGTTTTCTGAATATATATATATATATATATATATATATATATATATATATATTGTCTATATAACTTGTCTTGTCCAGCATTGAAATAGACAGATCATGTGGGTCTGTCTGTTGTGTCTTGCTGAACAACTTTGCTCTGTCAAGATGAACTTTATGTATAAATGTATATACAAAGTTCCTCTCGATGATCTGAATTTTTTATTTTGGTTACATCATCATTTGTCAAGATTTCAATGCACTGCTGGACACGACCGGAGGGGACAGAAAAAGTACAAGAAAACAGGAGAAAAGGAGAAAACGAACAACACAGAAAACAGAGACAGATATACACACCACAAATAAGAACCGCAATACATCCATACATACATATAAATACATACACAGACCCACAGATACGTAGTAAAGATTGGTGCTAGCAGTGCCGTGATGCTGAACATACAAAGTGAAAAAGTGCTCACAGGAAAGTAAACATGCTCGGATAGGGAGGGGGGGGGGGGGGGGGGGGGGGGGGGGGGGGG
>JBAMHX010000025.1:16844311-16857735 GCA_037177515.1 Pseudomugil tenellus | reverse complement strand
TCCATTTTGGGATTTTCCGATAATGAAGAAACACCAAGATGGCGACGGTAGGACCCGCCTATTGGCTTCAAATCCGCACTTCAGAAACCTTTGGGTCACGTGATGGTATGCGCTGTCCAGTAATTTATACAGTCACTGACTTCAACTCATAAAATCCTTTTTGGAATTCACAGCCCGTTTCTTTCCCTGACTTAGATATGGTTCACTTCTATTATTTTCTATCTTTTCCACTCTTCACCCTATTCCATTTATTATGTAGTATTAGCAGGGGTTCCTTTGCAGTGGGATCACTGAATGGTTTAAGGGGCTCTGAACTTGACAGGAATTCTGTATTGTGTGAAGGATTATAAATATTTTGCCAGTATTCTCTATTTTCTAGTCTTTATTCTTGACTTTATCTACAGGTTCAGCACATACAAATGTATCTTCCCTATCTACATTTTGTTGAATGTGTTTTTATTAGCTTGTTTTTTTTACTTATTTAGTGAAGAAACATATTTGATCTTATGCAAGAGTAGCCATTTTAATAACAAACTTGAGGTGTTAGATAAGTGTTTTCATAGACCTGCCTATATTAGACCCACCTGTCAGCAGATGTGCTGCTAAAACAGTCATTGCATCCACAAAGGATGTCTGTTGAGAACCTACAACACCTAAGTTAATCCCCAGCCACACCAGAAAAACGACTCAGGAAAAACAGTGGGTGGGAAGGCAACTGGCATGAGAAAGCACGACGATATGGAGAATTGTGTTGGACAATGGCCTGATGGGTCTGCCAGAAGGTTGCCTGAGGGTGCATGTGCCATCACTCAAATCCAACTGGCATCCCGGGGGCCACATGAAGAAGAAACAATCGAATTTTATCAAATATTTAGTTCAATTGAAGTTTTACCTGCAACCTCAGATGTCCAATTGAAAGTATATGAAGCAAATAATGTCTTTGAGTCATAGAAAAATAACTTCTTTGTGACTTTAAATTTTATGTCAACTCTAAAAAAAAAAATATGTCTACAATTACTTCTATGCTTGTAAGGTTCTGATGGTAAATCAGCTTATCTATTAGTGTTAATTGTACCTTAAAAAATTCCCAGCAGTACTTTTAGTTTTCATCCATGCATTTTTGTAGTTTTATCACTTTAAAAAGAAGAGTGCAGCTTAAGCAGAGCAAACTGATTCCATCGCTTCGACGCAGCACGGTGGAGACGTCCCCTCCTACCTAACAACTTTAGTGCGCTAGTTCCGTCAGGAAGTGAGCATGTAGCTGTGTCTGCATAGTTTGAAGTACGCAGACTACATAGATTACAATGTATTTTATGTATTCTGCACAGTCCAAAGTGTGCCTGCTATGTCAAGAAGCATGGAGGATGTGGACCCAAATGCAGGCAAGGAGGCCAAAATAACAACAAAAACACCCACACGATGTCCAATTCATGACATGCTGTTTGAAATGAGACAGCCAGTGTACGAGCATCACAGATGTAGTCTGTTGACGGGTAACTTCATATGTTGTTTATCTAATTAATGATTCCAATAGTTCACAAAAACACAAACATTTATTATAAGAAAAAATTACAGAAAATTGTATTAGTAATTGTAAAATTGTATTTATTTTTCTATTTACATTTGTCTAAATTAAAACATCATCGTTGATTAAAAATAATCCAGATCAGATGCATGTAATAGATTCATTTGTGGTCAGTCTACACAGTACTGGTGCATAAAAGAACGTCCTCCCCAGCACTCAACTGCTGCTAATTCTTTTTTATCTGGCGCGCAATGACTTCTGGGTGATTGGAGACCAGGAAGGATCCATAGCCTTAACACTTTATTTTAAGTTAATTCTCCTCCAAACAAAGTGCGCATTTTAAGTGTGGATCTGAAATACCCTTTGAATTGGGACAGAGCGTCAGTATTACACACATTTTAAAGTAAGCTGACCCTGAATTGAAACCTTTTATATACAGTCAATGATTGAGACACAGCCCATGTGGCTGCTGTTGCGCTCTCAACAACAGACACGCCCCCCCGCATGCTGAAGGGTGGGGGTGGGGAGGAGAGCAGCAGAGACAGACAGCAGGTAGGAGAAATGCACACCCAGGCGTTTACAGTTCCGGATAGAAACCTGCAGTAACCAATGAATGGTATGCCAAAACTATAGTTTGGTGCATGTTGCAAAATGCATCATATTATCATAGATGTGCATCGGCTAGATTGGTAAACAGCAAATATATATTACATAATATAGGACCTTTAAAGACGCAGCCACCATTAGCACAGCTTCCTAGCTCTGGGTAGCAATTAGCATCAGTCAGGTTTCTCTTTTAAATCAGGCCTGTTAGTAAGAAATAAAAGAGCAGAACAAATTGTAAAAGTTGAAATAGTTATAAGGTGGTACTTATAACACGGATGTTACTAATGGACAGCATATCTCTCACCTGTGTGGGCTGAATTTTAGAAACATGTCCAATTTTACTCCTGAGTTCATTTGTTTCTGAAATCTAGACCCTTTTTTAGAGTGTATTTTACATCTGTCACAGCATTCCTGATCTGTGTCCTTAGATGGCCTATGAAAACTTTTTAGACACGCCCTGCCAGCAAAATAGTTGAAACTCCTTTTTAATTATTTCCCTGAAAGGAGTGTCTGCGATATTGTGTTTCACCCTGACTTGCTTCTGCCGCGGATCCTTAGTGTTAATGCAATAACTTGAACAATATACATGCAAGGTTTTTCACATTTTGCATATGCATATATATCATAATGTGTTTTTTCATTACCCCTATATCTGCACAAAACCTAAATATGGCAATAAAAACTCTGTAATGGAAACACCTAGCTTACATTTAAAAAAAACCTCAATCATCGCTAAAAGGTTTTTGCGTACCCATGAGGTGGGTTTTCACACATTTTGATATAGAAGTTTATTTCAAACGTGTAATGAAAAAGCTTGTTTCGCATAAACGTGTCCCAGGACACGATGTAGGTGGGTCATGTGACCAGTTAAGATTGTGCTGTATGGAGTAAACAAATGATAAATGCAGAGTGTTACATTTCGAAAAGCAAATATGCTGCAGCAAGTAGAAAAGCCCGAAATAATACTTTGTGATAACAATGGGTGCGCTGCAATTCTTGTCAGTTAGATGCGATTTTACGATATCTGTAGCTTATGCGGTAAACGCTTCTCAGTAAAAACACCTGCATGTCAAAATTGTAGTTTTCAAAACCTTTACAAATATTGAATTTGTTTCACAAAAAACTGTAATGAAAATGTAGCTATAGAGACGATGAAGTGGTTTGATTTTAAGCAATTTATTATTTTCAGGTTGACCACTAGGGGGGCGCTCAAACCTGAAACTGTTTTGGCTATGTCTCTGAAACCGTTCCTCCGATTGACCTCAAATAAAGTGCAAATGACTTGAAGATGTATCACAATACGTTGTTATACCTGAGTGTTTCTATATGTGTATTCGAAGATTGGGGACATTGAAAATTGGGTGTTTTTGGGATATATCCTACCCCAGCCGTTGCCTCCAACAGCGTGATTAGTTATTCTTTATCCAGTAAGGGGTCAATACACAAAGGCAAAAGGGGCAAAGTACCTGCACATACATGAAAGCAGCTTTAGACAAAATTATTAAAACAGAAAAATACAATGCAACGAGTATTTTGGAATATGCTTACAATAAAATATTTAACTAAACAAAATACAAGCAGAAATCCTGTTTGATGTATTTTGTGCTGTGTGAATTGCTGTTGTGTTATTAATTGGTGTGAAATGGCATAAGGTTTTAGTTTTTTAAGACTGTGAGATCTTTTCTCAGTGTGTTGATGGAAATGCTGAATTTGCTGTTTTGTTCAGTGTTTTTTCTGTCTTGTTCTGTTGTGTTTTAAGGAAAACATTAAACTTGATTTTGTCTTTTTTGTAATTCAGCTATATGTTGTTCCCTAACTTGTGTTGCCATGTTTTTGAAAGTTTTTTGGATTTTTATATTGAGGGGTTTTTATGAACCACTGTTTCATTTATTTAAAAAAATGTTATGTAGTTCATGCATACTTAGCATTTACAAGTGTTTTCCAGTAACACCATTAATTGAATTAGTTGAATACAAACAAAAACTGTCTAAATAATTATTTTAAAGAGACATATGAGGCATAGTTAATTAAAATACTTGTAACAAATCAGGTTATCTTCGTGTTTTTAGTTTTTTTTTTTACCAACTCCCGTGACGTCATCGGCTTTTCTGCTGCATTCACTCTCGCTCTACGCCTCTCTCACTGCCTCGCGCTCTCTCTCCGCGTGAAACAAAGTGTAGTGTCCGCGAGCGCCCGTAGGAAGCGAAAAGCGAGAAACCGCAGAAAGCGGAGAATGGGGCGCCTGAACACACAACAACTGGAGGAATGATAACCCACTAACGAGAAAGACTCAGAAGACTTGAAGACGGAGGAAAACTCGGACGCAGAAAACTTTTTTTCGGGGGGAAACAGACTGTCTCTCCGCCATGGATACACTTTTCTCTGAATTCCTGGGACTCCTGTTTCTCTGTTCGACATTTGGTAACGTCTCCGGACAATTACCGGCAGGTAAGGGCAACGACAAAAACACAGCTTATGGTGCTGTTTGTTTAACTTTGATGCCATTAAAGTCCCTTCCTCCCCCTCACGCGCAGCGAGAGCTTAAATCTCTATCAGGTGTGCTAATGTGCTGGACAAAGTTAACCTCTGTAGGAAAATGGAGCGACGTACCTGTTTTATTACATTTACTGTGATTTTGAGTGGCTGTGGATTCGAGACGGGCACTTTTCGTGGGTTTGAAGATTTTTTAGGACAAAAAAAATAATAAAAAAAATATTAAAAAAAACCTGTTAAAGTGTTACGCATTGACTTTGTTACCCTGTCCTCGCTTATACTCCGCACTTGTTTGAATCCATTGTTTGACAAGGAGGCTGAGCTCACCTTGGTCTCTGAGTAACACCGATGCAGGCTGATTGTTCCAACTCCAAACTAAGTTGCAACATTTCTTTCCACGGTCTCTACACCGTGTTGCGGGACTCCGATCTTTACAAACTCGAGCTTGATCTGCGGACAGAAACACCATCCATCTGCACCAGCATGCAGTTGTGAACTATTAACCCGAAACGCAGCACATTTACAGCAGCTGTGTGCTAACCGGCTGTTTAAATGCATTTAAATACGAGCACAGAGCTGGTATCAGTATGTGCGGGATCGCAGGCTGCGCGTGGATGGAGGAAAAGTTACTCTGCACGGAAACCCACCGATTAATAACTGATAATACACGAAGGAGGATGATGATACCTGCAGTTATATGCAGGCTATTACATCTATCTTGCATTTTATGAGATGTCATTGTGATGCAGAAATGAATCGTTTTGCTATCAAAGCGCTTTTTCTTCACAAGCGACTTACATGCTTGCAGAAAGTTCACCAATCCGTCAGACTTTTTCTTCTTTTCTCACTCTTCTTCAGGAGTATTTTTAAGGAAAGAGACAGATGTGCTGTGGAAGATTAGGCTGTGCGCTTTTAGTTGGTTTTGCAAACCAAATGACCCCCCCCCAAAGCGCCCCACGTTTATTTGCGCTCCGTTGAATAAAGCTTAGTGCTTGTGGATACAGTCTGTGTGCCGATGGCTTGTTGACAAAGGGGCGATTGGTCCTGGTATGTCCGATTTAACTTGTTCAGAAGACATGGGATATGAGAGGGATTCACAGCTTCTAAATGGCGAAAGACGTGGGTTTCATTCGCTACAAAAGTGTGCAAACGTAACATTTCATGGACAATCTGCGAGGTGAACGACTCTAAAGTCCAAGCAGTCGCACTGTGGAAAAAAAAACATCTTGTTTGATCAATACATGTAATGATATCAAACTTAATTTCGTTTGGTGAGCTGCAGTGAACCTCTTCCAGCTCTCACATTTTCTCCTTTTCTGGAGAAACGCGTAACGCACGCAGGCAGGACAGAGCTGCAACCACACTGATTAATGCCTTTCAGAAAGTCCTTTCCACGCATATTCCCCAGTGCTTTTCTGGATGTGGGAGGGCTCGTGAACTCTTTGGGTTCCCTGCAGCTCTGGAGGTCCCACACCTGAGTGTCTGCATGCCTGGACTTTTGTTTGCAGCCTATGTTTTTTACTCTTTCCGGAGTTCTCCAAACTCAGATTTGTAGCCGAATTGACCTCTAAAACCACAGAGACAATGTTAGATTATGTGAAGGGACACATCACGCTCCAGTTAAGACCAAGGACTGACCAGTCGTACAAAAAGCTCATTTTCTGCTCCAGTATTCACACTGGCCCATTAATGGTTTGCAATGAAATTACACATTAATTCCAGCTTCATTTGTGAATCTTTTATTACCAACCTTCCCCACCCTAGCCTGTAACTATCCCCCGCTTCTCCTCCCTTGAGGCCATTTGGTCCTCTGGGTAACAAATGTGTGGAATTTCTTTGAGGCCTCTTTGGGAATGGGAGTGCTGTTAATTTGCAAGTAAATACTATAGTGACTGGTTGCCACTTTACTGAGCAGGAGATGTGGAATATCATTAGTGTGGAGAAAAGTTAAAAGAGATTGCTTGGAGTTGCTTCTAAAGCAAAATAAATAAGTAAATAAAAATATATGCACACACAAGGGGAAAGAAATAGCTAAAATAATAATCAAATCGCAAAAGTTTTTATACCTTTCTGAGGAAGTATGTTTCTGCAAATGCACATATTCAAGCAAATCTGAGATTTAATGGAGAACTAGAGTCCTTTCTGTCATATTTGATATGATGCTTAACCAGTGGGAATGATGGCATTAGCAGGCATGTAGTTTATGCTGGCATTGAGAAAAAAATGGTAATTATTAAATCAAAAGTCACTGCGTTCAGTTACTGCAAAGCCAAGACGCATCAGTTTCAAGCCTTTAAAATGATCCTGCAGAAAGTCAAACTAAAATGTAAAGCATTTCTATAAATCTGCATCCCTCCCCGTCCTCTTCTCACGCCGCTTTGCTCATTTTCATGTCGGTTAATCACGTACAAAGTCAGTGTAATAAATGCACTTTTTACGTAGTCAGTAACAGAGTTTATGTTAATTTGACAACTTTCTAAATCTGTCCTCTCTGATCGAGTTGTGACACAGATTCCAGGCGTCTTTAATCTTAATGAAGTGAAATAATTGTTTTCTATCAGTGTCTCCAGACGAATTAGAGGGCTGCCGCTACCACTGAACACAACACCAGAGCTGGTTTAATTATAATTCTAAATTATTTTAGTATTTTGAACATTAGAACCAAGTTGGTTTAATTATAATTACTTTTTCGCTCCATTTGGAAGATGAAAATAAAATTGGGTGTGTTAATGGAGGAAGAGAAGTGATAGTGAGGAAGAGGAAAAAAAAAAACAAGAAACCATTGGTTTCTGGCCGTGGGCTTCTCCTCCACTCATGAGACTGTGAAAACGGCAGGAGGGGAGTGTGTGTGTGTTTGTCTGTCATGTCCTGTGTGTGGCGCAAATGTGTGTGTCAGTTCATGTGCTTTGCTGTCACTTAAAGAGAAGGAAACAGGACGATGCTTTTAAGCCCTCCAGAGAACAGCGGTACAAAGAGGAGCATCTGAAATGTTTGCCTCGCATTTAGATTCATGTGAAAATGCCTCCTCATTCGACTCATGCCATGTAAAATGGCGCCAAATCAAAGGCCGTTTTATTTATTTTCTCGTTAAAAAGCAATGCCTTGGTCTGCAATCCTTCAGATCCATTTTTATGCCTTCTCCTCAAATCAAACGTCCCTTTGCCCGGAGCCAATCTGCTTCTACGGATTTCAATTTAGTGATAGATTCGAAAATCCATCTCTTTGAAAGTCCTGGCTCATTTCTTCAGCTGTTTGAGGATGAAGTCTGCAAAATGTAATTAATCTGTTGAGAGAATTCATTAGCTAATCCCTCATTAGACTGTGGTGCATGTGTGTTGGAGTATGAATGAATTTGAGGATTTGTGTTGAAAAATGGATTAGCGACACACAGCGGCGATAAAACCTTCCCTCTTGTCAGAGTGTGAGGAAACTGAGAACCTGACATGATTGACAGGCTGGGATTCAAGCAGTGTGTATTTTCATGCAACACAGGTTGATTTTTAATGAGCACAAAGATCGTTTTTAGTTGTTTTTAGTGAAGTGATATTTTTACAGTTACCCAAACTTCTCACTCCCTTAAAATGGACGAGAGCAAGTTTGATGTTCCAACATATGGTTAAAGTTGCAAAAGCATCCATTTAATACAAAACCAGGATTTTTTTTCCTAAAACTATCTAGCCTAATACAGTACGGTGGAAAAGCCTTAGGCCACTTCTCATGTCTCTATAATTTGCTTCCAATGAGCCAGTATTTTTATTGAATTCTAAAATGGTCTTGATCAATTAAATGTATTTATTAGTTTATTTATCATGGAGAATGTAAGAAAACATAGGTCAAGTTTACATGAGAGTTTTCATTCCTCTTTAATTGCGAATGACACTTAATTTCACTTCAAAGTGACCTTGTAAACCCCTAGCTCCAAATGTAAATGACAATTCTGAATTAAAATTAATTCCGAAGTAAGTGGCTCATTTATTCTCATGTTAAATCCAAACTAATTAATTCTTCTATCATGTAACTTTATTTTTCTTCTCCTCCACTGCTGAAAAAGTGAAGTAATATACTCTAGTTGAGCTAGTATTGAGCTAGTACTTCAAAAAGCGAATCAAAACTTCTGCGAAAACGGTACTTACTTTATTCTCACGACCATAAGACGCACTTAAAAGTCTTAAATTTACTCCAAAATGTACGGAGCCCCTTATGGTGTGGTGCGCCTATGTGTTGTTGCGCGACTTCGGGGAAGCGGATGTAGGAGAGGAGAGAAGGAAAAAGTGTAGCCACTGTGAAAAAACACAGACCAAAAGCTTGATAGAAGGAAGAAATTGACTAAAACGTATAAAACATTAGTTTGAACAGCAGACTCATGCTTACTTTGGACCTCCGCCAGGAAACACGACTTCTTGGCAGCGATCCAAAGTAAACAAAGCAGAGCAGCGCAGTTTCGGACTGGCTGGAGCCCGCTGTCCCATCGACAAGCAAATCAACAAATTAAATAAAGTTTAAAATGATTCACAGACCAGAAAAGGAAGCTGGGACGCAGCAGCAATGACCCAAAAGAAACCCACATTTTACACATCCTGAATTCTGATCACGGTGAACAAAACTGAACAACTGGCGCCATGAACTCCGTAGCGGTTGACTGTCTGTAGTGAGATACTGTTACTGTGCGGACAGCTCAAAACTCCAACAACACGAAATCTGGTAAGTGTTGCTGTCTTCTAATATTACTCATATGCGATATTAGATATTAAGCAGATAAATACGCGTTTTATCGGTATGTTGTAGTGTACCGACGCCTTAAAACCCAGTGCGTCTTTTGTGTGTGTTAAATACAGAAAAAGCACCCTTAACTGAAACTGCGCCATATGGTCGTGAAAATACGGTATATGGTTTTCAGCATACCGAAAAGACAAGAAGCAGGAAATGTCTTGTGTATTTTCAGTTTATGTGATTGCGTCATGTCCGCAGACAGTGGAATCAAAAGAAGGCAAATAAATGTGTTTCCATGTAAACCTCAGTTCTGAATCAATATTTTCACGTAAACTCGAAGAATAATAATTTAATTCAGAATTATTTATTACTGAAGTAATCATTCTGAATTTAACAACACCACACCATCGTACCCATAGAGAACCACATATAGACCTGTATAGAACCACTGATATAGCATTAATCCAATTTACAGCTCTTGTGCCTAGTTGGGCTTTTCAAGTAAATAGAAGGGCAGATAAAAAAAAGTAAAAAGTTCTTTGGATGATGGCTGTTTTTTTCATTTATTTCCACCGCAGGTCTTGTACCTGATTAAATTGCATATCTCAGAGTGCTAGGCAATGGTTCTTGTAAAGAACAAGAGGAAAATAGATAAATAAAGGAAAAGGGGGATGTCTACAAGACAAGAATAATATCCAAAAGTTCTTAATATGAAATAATCCAGCAAATATGTGACAGGATACAGGGGATGAATCCTGTCCTTCAGCTGATTCATCAACTCCATGAAAAGCTTTTAGCTAACAGCCATTTGGAAGTTGTTGGGGCAAAAATACAATGTTATCCTTTTCAAACTGAGATATCTTTATTTTGTTCAACTACAGAAACAAGAGAAATTATATGTTTAAGTAACTTTCAAACATTTTCAATTGTTCTGGCACAGTGATTCGAGAACTGTATCAGTTTGTTTCATTTGCTTCAGACTGACTGGAGATTTTCCATCTATGTCCCTCGGGGTCCGTGTCTTTAAGTGTAATGTACAGTTGGCTGCATTTTTTACACTTAATCAGAAACTTAGTCCGTGGCAGCGTTTTGCTTGCATAGACATCACGTTCTTTATATGAAGAATTTTGTATAGATGTACTCTCTCACCACCTCGTCCAGATGTTCATTAAGAATATCTGGTAAATCTTTCGCATCCTGGGAAAAGTGAAAATAAGAACTTTCTGTCTGACGCTTGTTCACATTTGCTACCTACACATTACGTTTTCAACCAATTACAAAACTGTTCTTGAATGGTACAGGAAAAAAAAAGGTTCAGCTCGGCAAATGTCTATGTTCTTGCAAAGTATGCAACAGCTTTACTGCAGTCGGGATGTTTGGAAGCAGAAATTAAAGAAATGATGGCTGGTTCAAGACTTTTGCATAGCAGTTTAACTTTTGGGCCAAAACCTAACAAGTATAGTGAAATAAAGATAAAGTGGTTACCAGTGATACAACAACTACACAACACTTGTACCACTCTGCTGTAAACATTTTGAAACATTCATATAATTGATATTGATAACAAACAATAATCAACACATTCTGTAATTTAGATTTGAAGTTATTTTGATATCGTAACATATCTTAGCACTTTTTGCTTCCCTGTTTACCAAGTTTCAAGCATTTCATTGAACATTTGTTTCCCCGTTTTGCTCAACAAAACCCGAAAAAGAGACTTTTATAATGTTTAAAATCAAATCCACTTTTGCACAATCACTGAGCACCTGTTGTGCTGATAAATGATGATATTTGATTGCAGGTTACTTTTACCCAGTGTCTTGTTTTGAGGTTAAATTGGGCCTTATTCACATACAATCATTTCTGTAAATTTCTGCATTAAAAGAAAAAAACACACCAGCTGACTTTTTATGAATACTTGTGGCCCTCTGTTCAACACCAAGTGCTGTTGTCTTGGCATCACAAATGGATGCTTTGCCCCCATCATCCATTTGTTGAATAAAATGGGTGCTCCAGCTGATGCTGCATTGGATATATTTTCTTTTTATACACAGCTTTTTCTCTACTGGTTAACTGACATTGTCACACTAGTATAAGTGGAAATATACCCAATGTTCCTGTTTGAGCTATAGATAGATCAACTACTGTATCATGAGTGAAAATCATTATTCAGCCAAATGAAGCAAACCGAGAAAGTGATACAATTCTTAGGAAATTAGGAGAGAGAGAGCTTTCACAACAATTTCTGAATCCTTGATATGTTCCATCCTTGCTAAATGATGACGCTTGTCCAGTATCATCAATATCTGCTCTGCTTTGTTTGACTCTGGGCACAGCTATTGGTGCAAGGTGGCCTCACATACGTATTAAACACACGGAGGATTTATGACAGATTAAGTAATCAACATTTAGCCTACAGCTGATTAATTACTTTTCAGTGTATATACACACACTTTCTTTTGCTGCACAACCATAGACAGATATGAGCAGCCACACTATAAGTTGTGTTGCTTAGTTTGTGGTAATGATGACATATATAGTGAAGTGGGTGGTGTGTGTTTTTGAAGGGGCGAAGTGCTATGGGGGTCAGTTAAAGCAGAGGCTGATGGTTGAGGTCAGACATGTGTTGAATAAAGGTTAGAGTTGCTACATTACATTAGTCATTTAGCAGACGCTTTTCTCCAAAGCAACTTACATCTGAGAATAAGAACAACACAAGCACGAAATCAGATAATATGGGACATCATAGATAATTGCAGTTGGACTGCTGTAAGTTTAGTTGGACACAGGTGTTGCATGTCGTGCTAGAGGCACAGATTATGTTTTTTATTATTATTACCATTGTCATTACTGCTGAATGACAGGAAAAATGCTGGAAAAAAATATGTTCCGAGTCAGTATACTTTTCTATTTATTGCAGCTTAGTGCGGAAAGGCTCCTTGAAGAGCTGAGTCTTTAGCCTGCTCTTGAACGTAAATAAGGACTCTGCAGAGCGAACAGTTTGGCAGTTTGATCCACCACTGAGGAAGCTAGAAATTGTGTGATGTGCTAGTGGTGCTTTAGTCATCACAGGCTAAATGTAATGTCAAATGTGAAATTGTTTTTAGGACGGATGCTTGATTTTATAATAATCTTTTCAAAATAGTTTTTCCTATTTTAAAAGATTAAATAAAGTACATACAAATAAGATAATGAACTTGCGTGAAAGTTGAGCCAATGGAAAGATTTGTTCTTATAATAACAATGGGATCTCTCTAATCTAAATGGTTAATTTCTTTCTGGATCGTTGATAGATATTCTTTAAAGGGACATCTCTTGCATTTGTGTACCATTGCATGCTTTGCAATCTAATTTTGTCCTGTTATTCTCTACTTTGCTTCTTCTGGATCCAGCTCACATGGGGCGCGCTGAAAAGGGTGAGTTACAATGGCCAGCCTAGAGCTGAGCTTAATGTTTCATCATTAGAGCATCTACATAATTATTCCATAGTCTTCACCTTAGCTTTGAGTTCCTTTTTGCAATGTGGAGACATCTATCTGTTGTAGCAATCATCAACCGTTTCCATCCCATCCTTTAGTGTGTTGTGCTAACTAACAATCCCCAATGGACACTTAGCCTAACAGCATTTTTTTTATTTTTGTAAGTATGACTATCATTGCTTAGATAAATACAAATATTTAAAAATGGTACAGGTTTGAATCTGTAGACTACTTGATTGTAACTCTGTTTATTTCTGTGCTCATAAAGCTTCAGGCTGTGCAGTGATTTCTCTTTCTGAGTGAGACATGAATTATGAAAAAAATTAAAGTGCTCTTGTTCTGGTTTGCTGTCACCTGGTTTTGTGAATTTGCAATCTTGACTTTTCAGTCATTGTATTTGCAGTTTGCGTCGCCCTTTCTGTTTTTGTCTGTCTGTTTTGTCAGACAGCTGTCGTGAGGTTTGAAGTTTCCAGGTGCTGTTTGTTTAATTGAGCTCGCTCAGCAATATCGAAGCTCCTTCAGTAGCTGAACACACCTTCTCTTCTCTTCTCTTCTCTTCTCTTCTCTTCTCTTCTCTTCTCTTCTCTTCTCTTCTCTTCTCTTCTCTTCTC
>JBAMHX010000025.1:16829542-16844211 GCA_037177515.1 Pseudomugil tenellus | reverse complement strand
CGGCTCCATATTGAACACTCCTATTTCAAACTGATGGGACAACTGGATGTGTTTAAGAACATTTGGGCAATAAAGGGTGTTGTATGTGACCTGAAAGATGATGGAGGACTTGTTACATCCTTCCAGTAGATGGAGTGAAGGGTGGAGAAGTGGGGATGGGGGGCGGGGGGGTTTGATGCTGCTGTAAATTAATTTGCAGTGGGTCAATAAAGATCATTTTTGAATCTCAAAATCTCTTCTATCTGTCTGTTTCTCCATCTGTTTCTTTTATCTCTTTCACATACCAACACACCAAATGGTTGTTAACAAGGCTTTTGTTTTTATGATGCAAGCCCACCACAAACTTTTCACACAGCAGAAACAGACTGAATGCTGTGAAACTGTAATGTCTGGCATTCTGCGAGACTGCTTTGACAAAACCAAACCATGAATATGTATGTATCCTTTTTCTTTTAACTTTCTTTGTTTCAATGCAGTAAAAAGAAAATATAAACCATTGGTTAATTTTACAAAAGGTCACCTTCTGGTTAATCCTGAAAAAATTGCATTTTGGAGGGCTGTGCTGCAAAATGCAAGCTGTTTAATGAATGATAAAGACTTAATAAAAACCCAGCAGGGCAGAAACACTGTCAGCTCATATTAAGGAGAACAAGTTCTTAGAAAGATTTTTTGTCAGGTTCTATATTTCACAAATTTCCGGAGATTTCATTGCGCTCATTCCCTTGTATAGCGTTTACACCAGGACAGTCTGCTAGACTGTGCGATTGGGGACTTTGTTTAGTTGTGGGTGCAACATTATTCCAGATATTTTGTGCTCACTTCAATCTGCTCCAACATTCATCAAACAATACTTAGTAAATGTTTGATGAAACAGTGAAACGTGGACTGTTACTGTTGTGTTGGCTGAAGTTTCACTGTATCTGGGTTAAGGCTTTAGATCTTTTAGGCATTTTCTTTTTCTCAACTTCTGAGCTTAAACAGTTTCTAGGTTGCATTTTTATCCAGAATAGCTCATTTAATGGAAACTTTATTTTAGATAATTATATCTATATCTATATTTAAGCGCTGTGTTTACTTTCAACAAATGTGACAACCTAAGTGTATGTGTTATATGAATATGTTAGCCCTTAGGTCACCTAAACAGGCTTTTGTTTCTTATTTTTGTGTGGACGTTCATGTTGCTGTGTGTGTAGCTGTGGATACTGGATGAAATATTTTCCAGTAGTGCATGTTTGTTGATATCTGTCATAAAGATTCAATGCACGATATCACACAGAAACAAAACTAGCTACGAGCAATTCAAATGCAGTAAACTGAAGGACTTACACCTGGCTGCTGATAAATTCCCTAAGTTTATTGTGCTTCAGGCACTTTCAGCCGTAAAGCCTCGGCATATCATCATATTAAAAGGACATTATTTTCCTACTGTCCTTCCCCTCCTTTTCAATAATTCTCTCTTTCTGTTTAAGCTGATTTTAGATTAGAAATATTAGAAAGCTTTCAAGATATATAAACCTCCTGTGTGTTTGTGTGAATCATGGGTTTACAGATAGATGACCATTCCATTAAGATTATCATCTCTATCCCAAACCATTCATCTTCACCTCACCACACTGCCTCTGTGTCTGTGTAGAGCTGAGATTTAAATCTTTTGACAGACATTCCCGTGCTATCTTTTTCCTCCAAATGATGTTACACAGTCTCCTTTTTTTCCTCAGATCTGTCTGTCTGCCACGCTAATCTGTCGTTTAGTTTGTCTGTCTTCCTGCCAGCTTGTGTGTGTCCCTCCTCACTGTAGATGACTGCAGACACATGGTCAGCCTGACAGTGATTGCATATACACACCTACAGTCACTCACTCTAACAGACAGACTGTATGTGGGAGTCTGGAGACAGACATGTAAATGTTGAGCGGCTGTCTGTCTCTGTCAGTGTTTCTGCTTGGTCCTATGTCTTATGTTAGGATTTTAGTAGTAGTACGCTGGGTGGTGATAGCGCGGGAGCTAAAGAAAGTTCTTATGCTCTTTTCTGGCAGATTTAGACCAATGACATGCTTTGTAGAGTAACTGGTGAGGCTTTATTGGCTGCGGGTGTAAAATGAGTCCTCCCATCAGAGTATAGATGCGTCACACCCTGGATGGAGTGCCAGTTTGTCAAACACTTGCACACACATGAACACATATACTTACTGCAAGGTCAATTTAGAATAAGCAATCAATAATAATCAAACATGCAAGGAGATATACAAACCTTATGGTCTGGAACAGTGATGTGAGAGTGTTAACCCACTACACCACAGTGCAGCCAATCGGCCATGAATTCCTAATGAGCTGTGCTACTGAAGTTTCTTTCTACTGGACGTTTAGTTAAATAAGATTCATATCCAAAATAGCAGTACCATCAAGCAAACATCACCATGTAACCTTTAAAGCTCCACGGAGAACCATTAAATCCAACATCACAACATGAGAGGTATGGCACCACAGCAAACCTATCTGGAGTGGGCTGTCTACAGAAACTCAGACTGGGCAAGTTAGCCATTAATCAGAGAGGCAACAGACCAAAGTAAGATTAAAGGAGCTGGAAAGCTTCACAGCAGAGACAGGACACAGTGAAGACACTTCACAGGACAGGGCTTTTTGCCAGAAAACCCCCCAAAAAACAAAAGATTGTTTTCAGGGAAGGTTCACCATAAAAGCATGGGAGACTACCCAAATACTTGGATGAAGGCTGTCTGGTCAGATACGATTAAAAAATATTCTTTTGGCTATCTAAATAATGTGTCTTGTACAAATCTAATATTTATCACTTTAAAAACACTTCCCTCAAACTTTCAACTAGAACACATATCCCTGCAGTTTGTAAATCAACTTCACTAATTAGGCTACTTAAACTAATTTATTGTGTTTTTGTTTTAACAAAAAACCCTTTAAAAATTCATTTTAAATCTATTTAGCCTGCAACAACTACAGGTTGCCGTGGACATACTTTCAAAAGCAGTAGATTGTGTGTCCTTGCACTTACACTCACTTTTGTGAGGTACTTTTCATGGCCATTACAAAGACTAAGGGCTACTTTTGTAACCAAAAACCAAAAATGAATGTGTGTTCAGGCAAGTGACTTATATGAAAGTAGCCTTTAACCTTCAAAAACATAAACTTGGCTCTAATGAAAATTTTGGTGAACTGAATTTTTAAAGATTAAAACTAAAACATACTTTTAACACATTATGGAAAACACACAAGTTGTTAAACAGCATAATGTTAGTCAGGTTGCCCCACTGGACACCCGTAGCTGAGAAGAGCCTTTTTATTCTCAGTATCTCCACAAAATCCGAGTTGCAAGATTTATATGTTTGCATTCATGAAAGTGAACAATGGTTTTTCCACGGTTTTCTTTGTTGTGGGGTTCAAAACCCACTGTGACCATAACTCCTTCAGACATTGAATTTGGTTACATAGATAAGAGAAATGCAAAGTAGTTTAAATGACCCAAACTCTTAGACATATAAGAGAGAGAAGCTGGTGCAGCAAAATTCCCAGCAGACATTCAGCTGCGGTACAGAGAAAGATGCCAAAATAGGACATGCAAGGTTTTCCTTGGCAGCAAGCCCCGAGATTCTCGTTGTGGAACATTTTTTCCTTTTGTAAGGTGATGATAACCACATTCGGACTGACACATACTCCCAGACCATGTGCATTTGAACAACTTATGTACAGCCACAGTAAAGCTGCAATAACTCATCTTTCAGTTGGAAGGTTTCTGGTTTAAATCACCAACTTCTACGTCTAGAAAACAGGGAATACCCCCCATGTTGTTTACTTGTAAGTCGCTTTAGACAAAAGCATCTGCTAAATGAATGTAATGTACGGTAAGCAGACTCCACTCTGTCTGGTGAGGTCGAACAAAATCAGCTAATTAAAAGAAACTCCTTTAACGTCCTTTCCCCTGGTTTCTTTCCCCTCCCACCCGCTTCTTAAAATACATCCAAATAAGACTCCCTCCTTTTCCTAACCGTTAAGTTTACCTCTTCCCCCCTCTTCCAGGACCCCTCCTTTGCTTCTTTGGAATTTATTGCCCACTAACGAAAACAGAGTAAAACAACGTTTATCAATCCCTCCCCCTTTCTCATGTACTCCTCATCTTTCCTCCCCTCTTCCCCAGCATTCTCCTCCTACCCCCTTTCACTTACCTAATACCTAATACCCCCTTCGCCTTGCTTCTCTGGTTTTCTTATCTTCACTCAGAATGAGAGCAAGGTTGGGATTTCCGAATCCAGACTGAATAGCATTGTATTACAGGGATAAAACGTGTGGATATCCGATGGTGGAAACTTCAGATGTAAGAGTTAATCGTCAGTGTAAGACACGAACAATGCTGAATCAATACAAGCTTATAAAAAACAAAAGAAAAGTGAATTTGTGTGTGAAACATTGTGACACACCTGAGCCATTTCTACATGTTATCAGTTAATGTAGCTGCCAAAATAAGTAGAGAACAGATTCTTCTTTATGGTGCATTGCTGGCACAGAACATTCCCACCTCTTTGTCGCTACCTCACCCCTCCCCGATCACTTCAAGGTCCCTGTCTCTCTCCTTCTTTCCCTGTTTCACCATCTCTGTCTTCCACTTTCTGGAATGCTTTTGTTGGTGTTTTCACTCCACACTACACAGACATACACACCTTTAAATATAGGCCTTTGTAGAAGAAGCTGTCGCTTTATATTAAGTGGCCAGGTTAACTGTCACTACGTCTGTGTTGGGCCAAAGGTAAACAATTTTTGTTTGAAACTTGTGTGTGTGTCCGTTACACGAGTGTGTGAGCCAAGCGAGCTGTCTTGTTGGAGTAACGGTTAGCAGATACAGCGCTACCTCTCCGTGACATAAACTGTCTCTTACACTCAGGCTCAGGGACATAGTCACACACACACACAGACACACACGCACACATTACTACCTTAACACACACTGTCGGTCTGTCTTGTAAGGTTAGTTTGTCATTACAAAGCAAGCAACATGAAGTTAAGTACAGGTTTGACACAACCGCAGCTGGCTCAGCGCGTTGTGCTTCAGATTGGCTTTGAAATGACTTTTTTAGATTAAGAACCCCAATAACATTTAAAGTTTATGAAAATTATGAAGCCTTTTAATTTGCTCAAAGAAAAATCTAGTTACTTCTGTTCATGCTAACATTTTAGGCTTCTGAAATCTCTAATTCGTGTGGTTGATTTAGAGAATTCTGTTGTTATATTATAAGTAGCTTGTCCCTGAAAGATAATTAGATGCATTGTTCAGTGGAAATGTTAAATGTCAGCTTATCTAGCTTCCAAACTGAAAGACAAAAGTACACAACATACAAGGCTATTTTTTGTGTTTTTGTCTCAGTCGGAGCTAAACATTTAGAGTTATTAATTGAAATTCTTTGGTAATTTCAATAGATTTAGAAATCTTTGGTGATCGCTGTACTATCCTCTCCCATAGCCATATTCTAAAGTTTTACCAGTTCAGTTAGCAGTGTTAATATAGTCCATGTTCATAATGAGAAAAGTCATTTCAAACTGCATTCATTTAAAATATCATCATGTTCATCATGTTTGAACTGAAAGTTATCTTTTATATTCATATATTTTAAAAATATATTTGCTCTTAACAGTTTAATTTAGCTTCATATAACTGTCAAGAACAAAATGTGATCATATTTTGCTGCATCTTCAGTAGCTTAGATAGTCGATCGGCATTTTTAGACACGATACACTATTAGCTGAGTTACATACTGTTGAGTGAAGCTAGCTATGTAATTAGACTGTTTTCTTTGACACAGTAAATATGTATGAAAGGGTATTTGTTTTATTAACTCGAGCATGTTTTGACTTTATGAACTATGGAAAAATGGCACATTCTGCTGCTTCAAGTATCCGCTATGGGAGATCAGATTTTCATTGGGTACGGTTACAAGATATTTTTAAAGGCAGAATTATTCATTCTGAATGAAATAATTTGGAATTAAATGATTCTTCTTTGAGTTTACATGAAAATATTAATTCTGAATTAAGTGTTATTCACCTTCTCTCTTTTTTTTGTTTTCCAGAACCTTATTAAGATAGTGTCAAGCAGTGTCAAGCAGATTGTACAATGCCAAGGAAAACAACACATTGTCCTCCCGCTAGATAATCATGAATGAAATATGTATCCATTGCACAAAGAATGGCAGGAGAGAAAAGAAGAGTCATAAGTTCATTTCTTGCCTTCTCGTAATTTGGATGACGGTGAGCGTGAAACACTTATGTATACCAGAAATACACAAACCACTTCCTGCTTTTAGCCTTATTGGCTACACGGAAATTTTTTTTCCTGTCTTTTTTCCATTTTTGCTTATTAAATTTTTGAAGTGCTAGCTTGTCACGAGTATACTACTTAACTTTTTTTAACCGCTGAGGGGAAGGAAAAAAATGGATGGGACATAATATACTGAGTATGAGAGGCGAGCATTTTTCTTTTTTTTCAAATTTTATCGCAGATTTCTGCATTTCCAAAACAGCAAATTGGAAGGCAGAAGACTGCGCATGCGCGTCATTGCTGTGGGAGAAGGTTAGCATGCCCAGAACGACCGGAATTAACTCAGTGGAATTAAGGTTTACATGACTATCGGGCTTTAAAATGAGAGTAGACAAGCAATTTATTCAAAAGTGTATTTAATTCCAAATTGTCAATTCGAATTGGAAGTGGGTGTTTACATGGTTACTTTTCATTTGTTTAAAGTGGAATTAACTTTTATTCAAAGTTAAACAGAAATGAAAAGTCCCATGTAAACGTCCTCACTAATGGTGGATGGAAATCTAGAAATACTTTACATGAATGCCAGTTGCAATGGAATCACTGGATGATTTTCAGTCACAATTTCTGATGTGTTTAGTCCGGCAAACAAAACAGAATAAAATAGAAATGAGTAAAGCTTTACTGCACATTCAGTTGTGTCGGCATATATTTGCACTTCACTGTTTTATAACAAGTTCTAGACAATGTTTCTTAGAAACAAGCATGGCTCATTTATGTCTAAATGTGTAAATATACAAGACCTTGGTTGTTATAGTGTGTAATAATATGGTCTTTTCTGGCATCACGTAAACATGCTAAAATATTTTAATCTTTTCAAATACAAGAATGTCTTTTCTTTCAGTGATTTAACAATAAATAAAATCCACTTACAGGCTGCCACTTGGTTTCCTTGTGTTGTTTAACAGCTTGCAGTCAAAATTAATTATTCACAGAACATGGAAATACAATACCAGGACATATAACATAGTTAAAAAGAAGGTAGTATTCGTCGAATGAGAGGTTTATATAGAAGTAAAATAAAATTTTTGTCTTGTTTGTAACATTTTGATTCAAAACAATTTGACAAACATCAGTAGACTGTAGCTGTAACTGCAGCTCTGCTGCTGTCATGGTTTGTTGCGTTGCTTCAGTGGCCATCCAGAGAAACCACAGTCACAGATGGGTGGCTCATGCATGTCTGCTCCATACAACTCTTTCCTGGATGAATTAATGCTGCACTCTAGCCGTGAACTCACTTTCTCTTAAGGTTTGTACTGGTAACACACCTCCCCCCCCACACACACATGTCTACTCCTAAGACTCGCATACCTTTGGACAGAGCAAGTGAGCAAGTCAGCCACATGTGGCTTTGGTTAGCCACTCTTCCCCTCACAATGGCCCCACGCTAACCACTTCTACTTCACCATGGTTGAGTAGTGGTAATGGAAGTGTATATTTTCCGTTCAGTGTATGCAGTTGTGTGTTTGCTTGTATGTTTAGCGTGTGTGTTGCTTCCAGGCTGAGCAGAGTTGAGCAGAACACTGAATCAAGGTTAGTGGTCCAAAGAGAGCAGAGAAAGAAGGAAAGAGGGGCTTAAATTAAGACAGCAGACATGAAAGAATGACAGAAAGAGGAGGAGAGCAAATGCAACTCACTTATTTAAGGAAATATGAACTAATCATGATTATATTACCATAAACATTTATCTTATTGAGCTGTTATTATTGAGTTTTATCAGTGGAGGCTCAATAAAGCAGGCCATGGCTTGGATTTATTTTAAATAATCTGCTATTAGAGGCTCTATGCTCTGTTGCAGTAAGCCGGAGTGTACAGTATTTGTCCTGTTGGATCTAGGGGAACTGCTGATATTCTTCTGTCTTGAGTTTTTAAATTGCTTTAGAGCCTTTACTCACTTAATGGACTTAAATAAATCATGTTAAGGCATCATGCTATTAGAACTACGTACCCAAATGCTGACTGCTTTGTCATTATAAATCTCTCTGATTAATTATGCAGAAGTTTACTTTTGTGCTTGTGAATCATGCAGAAAATGAGCTTTTCAGGAGAAACATGGGTAAAATAATATAATTTTTTTTTAAGTTTTGATGTATCTTTAAATGATTTACTGTCAGTCAGCTTTGGTGGAGACTTGGGATAAGTATTTAGTGCAATCCATGATTTTGACCCTTTGATTAAAATATTTTGGTCTATTTTATATATTTGTGGGATGACTACACCAACACAGTGAATGTACCAGTACTTCTCCTGGGACTCCGATGAACATGAGTCATGCTAGTCATATTGTTTCAATTTTTATTTTATTTTATTTATTTATTTTTTTTAGTAAAATCCACAATGCTTGCAACCAACCTATCATAGAACAGGGTGGAGCCTTCACCTACTTAGGGAAAATAAGAGTGCCAAGCTCTCATTAAATAATACTAAACAAAGTGTGGGCTTTCGTAGTTGGATGAGTTTTTACTTCTGTTGTGATGTTCTGTGTTTTATAACCTCTGATGTGTAAATCATTTTTCTTTGTCTCCAGCAACATCATGGTATGTTATTTCAATATAATCAAGCTGCTCAACACACTTAATGCTGCGAAAAATTTCTCCTGTGATATCTAGAATGTCTTTTGATTTGTAGATCTGAAAAATGACCTTGTGTGTTGGTGTGCGATACAAGTGTAGAAGGTTCAGAATTAATTTAGTTTGCGTTCATGTCAAGGCGCCATGAATCAGATTACCTTTAAGTCATGAGCACTACTAATGGATATTGGATTCCATGATGAGCTTTCAGTTGTTAGCTAGGACTCCAGTGCTGTTACATTGTGTTCATGGCTTTACAAATTTGTTATTTTTCACCATGTTAAATGAAACAGACATATACTGAGTTGATGAGATAGCTTGTGATAATACAGGGATAGTTTTTTTTACTATATTTTTTTATGTATAAACGTGTTCAGCACCACTGTCACACTTGTTTAGTCTTTTATTTCCACCTTCTCCTTTCAATTAAGCGAGACAATTGCTCAACAGTGTTGGGTCTGCTATGCTTAACAGAACCAATCAGAAATCATAAAAGGAAAACAGAAAACAAAACATTTTTCAAGTTATAACCATGGAAATAAGCTATCTAAATGTATGTTTCTGTCCATGACCTGAGAGCTACAAACTTGGACTATAATCCTTCATATAGTGGAGGAGCGTAAAATGGGAGTAAATGATACAGAAGAGAAACGGGCAGAGAAAATTGTGTGGGAGACAAAGCAAGAGCTGTTTGAAGTATGATAAGGAACTATGCAAGAACTGAGCAGACTGACATAACAAACACTTGCAGCTGCAGTTTCATTCCTAACCTCCACTGAATCTACTGATAACGGGAGGGAGGAGAGTGAGGTAGTGAAAGTTATGCTGGTTTGATAAGAAGCAGGTCCTGAGTTTTCCTTGTCTGTTTTTCTGGCTTTTTCCGCCTTTCTTTCAACTCTATGACCTCATTGGGTTTAAATCTTTAACTTTCTCACTACTGCAAGGTTGAAAAGAAACCAGAATGGTCTGTTGCATTTTTACTTGCTGCTACTGTTCAGTTACTCTTTGACTAAAGCGTTAAACCCATTTTCCCATAGATAGATGGAGGGACTTGAGAACTGGACTTTGGATGTTTACATTAGTAAGTGGCAAGAATCCTGTGTAGTTTTTTTTTTTTTGCTTGTTTGTCTTTCTGGGGCTTGTTTCTGTTTCACATTCCTTGGCTGAAGTTATTTTGGTTTAACCTGGAAAAAGTTTTGGACAATTCACTTATTTTATATCATCCAGCCAGTCCACTTTGTATTTCTTCTTTAAAATCAATGTCTAGAATATCTCTTCAGTGAGCTTGAATTTAATACATCTTGGCTTTTTGTAGTGACTACCTACTTTAATCCATGGTTAATTTTGCACTTTCTTCTATTAACATCTAAAAACATTAAAGGTATATGTTGCTAATAGGAAGTATTACATTTTTTTTAATAAAATAAGCAGGTCATGTATATTGGTCATTTAAAAATACCTATCATACTAAGTCATAATTAATCATCGAAACTGCTAAATATCAAAATGCCCCCTGTATGTATCACCAGAATGTACCACGATAAATACTACTTATGACAAGTAAAAGCAATTTTTAGATTGCATAAAAGGATTGAAAATATTATGAATTAAGATTAAACCCCGATTTCAGACTGAAAGCTCAGGAAAATGACTTTCCATAAAGGGCTTTCAAGTATGATCTGCCACTACATGTCCAGCAGTATCAGAAATAAATATGCAGACACACAGACTGACGATATGTGTAATCAGTTATTATGAAAAATAAGAAATCATGGACCCGGCACCTCATTTTCTTTATATAACTCGTCCTTCTCTTTCTGTCTAACATCTATTTTGTTCTATATTCTGCTGCTCATTATACTGATCAGTCAACATTCACTGACATACACTAGTCACACCTCATTACTGACTGTACAAACACACACAAATGCAATTTTCAGTCGCTGAACCTGCATCGCTGCTTAATGAGGTGAGATTGGATGCAGACACTCGCTGGTATTAGTGTGTGTTGGAAAGTGAATAACTGACTGAGGCATGATTTTAATGTTGTTACTCTGACATAAATGTTAGTGAAAAGAGAAAGTAGACTAGACATTGTGAAAAAGCAGACCCAGGAAATTGTATTCTATTAATTTTTATTAAGTACTGACAATTTCCAAACTGTGTTTGTTAGATATATTGTTGTGTTTGTTAGTTTACATTATACATATAAGATGTAGCTAATAGGAGAAAACAGTTTACAAAAATAAACAAAATAATTAGTTCAATCTTTTTAAGGCAGGGCAAGTATTTGTACAGCACCTTTCATGTCTAAGCCATGTAACTGCGTTTATCTATAAAATACGCTATAAAATCTTGCAAATGGGTTTTATTTGAATCAATATGTTTAGCTCTAGTATGATCCTGCGCTATCAGTGGGCACAGTTTCAAAACTTCCCTTCAATGACACCTAGTTTCTGCTAGTGCATAACATTTTAAGTCCTTCTAACACTAAACTTGCAGGACACTTCATGGTTGTGGATTTTAACATCGTCAAGAACAACAAAAAAAGCCATCTGGTTATTGCTATAGCATTATGCTAATTTTAAAGTAAAACCTCTATATTGTTGCCAATTTATTGTTTTCCTAAGTAACTATTGCAAAAAATACCACTTAACTTACAATTATATATAAAATTTATGGGTTTAAAGATGTAAACCTTTTCTTTTGGCAATTTAGAACCATCAAATGTTCAAATTCTTGAAAAATGACTTTAAATGACCAAAAATTTAATTATTTTTCTTTTATTTTCTATACGTCCAGTTCAATTCAGAATCAAGGGGAAGCTGGGAATCCCAGCAATTAGCGGGTGAGAAGCAAGTAGATCCGGGACAGATTGCCGATCCATTGCAGGGTCACCATAGAGTGACAAACAACCACTCATGCTCACGCTAACTCCAAGGTGGAATTTAGAGTCATTTGTTTGTCTAACATGCATGTCTTTGGACCACATTAAACTAAATGATTTGTCAGACTCCTGAGACTCATTCTACACTAATAAACATGTTAATTTTATTTTAATTGCACTGTACAGGATAGCACTTACAGGACTTTTGGGAAGGTTAAGAAATGAACCAGGACTTCATTGGAACACCCATTCCTATCAGTTGTCATTATGTCCATAACCTTTTCAGCTAAAGTATGTCATGTCTTCCATTGCTAGTCCTCACTGTTAATCATTGTGTTGAGCTAGCATGTCAAATAAAGACTTCTTTTTACAAAGCTGTGAAAACTCCATTGGAAATAGGAATATGGTGAAAAGTCAATATTGAAATTAGTGAATTCCATGTGTGGGAAAGGCCATATAAAGGTTTAATTTTGTGTGTGTTTGTAGAGTCTTGGTGAGAAAGACACTGTATGTTGATCCCTTCTGGGAGGTTTGGTATGTTCTTGTGTGTCTAAGAAAGGTAGTTAATTACTCAGGTGTGTTTGTTCATATATATTTCTACGCGTCCACTGACCACAGGCTTGACAGGCAGGTTTTAATTAGTTGCTGCAACCATTGATGATGTGTCCCGACAGTAACCGCGGTGATTACTGAATTCCCCCGCCTCAAAGCAGAAAGGCATGCTGGGACTGACGCAGGGGCTACACAGTTGTCTTGCAGTGTGTTTATCTATTGTGTGTAAGTGTCGACATTCATATGGAAAAAAATTGTCCCTTTTTCAGTAAGTCTGCCATGTGGAAAGGATTAACTGTAAGACAATTTGTGAAACATTGTGAAACCAGGAAATTGCCAGTGATTTCTAATATGTAGGTGTGAAGATGGAATGACTTCAATCATTGCTTTATTCTTCTTTCTTTTTGTCTCCCCCCATCTGCTACCCTTTCCACCTCATCCATCTTGTCCTTTATTCAGCAGGAGGGCAAACACAGTGAATATTGTGAAATGTGTCGACAGTGTGTCACAGATCTACAGAGAAATGGTCAAACTGTACAAAACACTGCTTTATGGTGATTTACGCAGGAGTTACAAACATGCCCTTGTGCAAAAATCACTTTTCCGAATGGAAAGAAGTAAGAAGTAGCAACAAATCGAACAAATTGTAGTGCTGCTTTAGTGCTATAATTATTGTATTCATTATGCATTCAGTGATTTCAATTGGCCCAAATGACAGGCAAGAGACAAACAGAAGAGGAGAGACAATTGCTGCTCTCTGACAAGAGCATCGCCCTCATCTGATTATTTATGTTTCTGTGCATGTGTGTGTGTTGGTTTGCTGTTAGTGAACATAGAGATAAATCTTAATGGTCATCATTTAACCTTTAAACTTATTACACAGAAAGAGGAAAAACACACACACAGAGCTAGTTTACTACATGAGGAATGGACGGCTGAAGATTTAAGTGCAGCGTGTTTGTGTTTATAGGTGTGTGAGAGGGTGTGTGTCTGCATATTTGTGAATGTGTTTTCAGTGTGTACTGCGAGGGAAAGGTTGATTGGGGTCAACACCCAATTTTCTTTGAGAGCTTTGTAGCGTCCACTTTTAACAAAGATGGTTCCTATCTGGACCTGGCATCAAGCAAAACTCTGCATGGTACCATGAAGTCCACTGGTGAATGTTATGTTTTGGGTTTATATTACCTGCCGTCTAAGACATTTTCTAATCATTGGCATATCTTCACCAGAGTCTGTTTCTTTCTTTTTTATGGTAATAAATTGGATACTTTTCTCATTAAGAAGGACAGCATTATAACATCTATCCTTTGTTCCTAATTTGCTATTGAGGTAAAAGTCAAAACATTTTAACTTCTACACAACAAGTAACATTAGCTGCTGTTGATTAGTTGATTCTGTTATTCTATACAATTTTGTCAGTACCTGTAGTTTTTTTTCAGAACATATTCTGTCTTTTTAAGAGCTGTTATTTGGACAGATGTGAATGTCAACAGTTTGCAAATTCTCTTGTCGCTCATTTCTAAGATTTCTAAAATGATCAACAACTTTTTATTCAAGGCGAGATTTACTTGTTATACCTCCATTCCCCTGCCTAGCAGTGGTAGGCATGTTCAATGCCATTAGATACAAAAGTAATGTAGATGAGTTGCTTCTTTAGGCATGTTACACATCTGGTCACTTCCAAAACATATTTACCTAAATTTTTTTTAAAAAAAGACAAATAAATGTGTTAGTCCAAAAGAAACTTTTCAAATACAAAAAAATGTGTAAGTCTGCACATAATCATATAAAATTAAACCTCACACAACGGCAGTGAAAAACACATATAATACAGATGAACACTGATAACTGAAAAAAATCTATATTTTTTTTACATCTTTTTGTAAAAGATCCTGGCGATAAATGGCAAAAATCATTAGTTCTTTTTACTACAGTCAACCGGACACGGCATCAGGCTTAAGTTACCAACTCAATTAACCTCCATCGTATATAAACTGGGAATGAATGGACAGGTCCAACCATAGCTTGACTCAACTGTGCCGAGTGTTACAGCAGGTATCTTCCACATACTTCAAATCACTGTTTGTTTTTTTAAAAAATGAAAAAAGTAGTTTTTTAGGGTTAAAAACATTTGAACTAAACACCCCACAAGAGGTTTTGGCAGGAAAAGAAATGATAAATCCTCTGAATTTTGATTCATTCTGCAAGATTGTACAAAGAATCTCACTGCAGTTTCTGTTCCAGAACACACCCTCTGCTCATGAGTTGCAGCTTCACAAGTGAGAATACAACACATGCAATCATATAAAAAGATATATATATATATA